>UCOL01006138.1:0-10045 GCA_900474335.1 Ormyrus nitidulus | reverse complement strand
GTGTAAAGGATACAGTGCTTTAGTTCGTTTTGTATTTTTAATAAAAGTTTTGGGGTAAATACAATTATTGCTCTCGTGTGTTTAACTGCCTTTCCGAGCGGCCGAAGCACGCTCGACCCACACGCTCTCCCTGAGCTATCCCTATCCTTTTCCCTCTTACAGTCCTTCCTACAGTTTTCCAAACTCATTGTGTGCAATTTTATCCGATCCCAATAAAATTGTCACACTATAAATGTCGAAATCCATGGTAATTCAAGTATTATTAACACTAAAATTAAAATACATGATAAAAATCTAGAAATATCGTGTCTATATAGATCGCATAATTTGCAGAAAACCGAATTTATCTTAGAATTAAACAGATTTTTCAAGACCAAAAATAAAACAAAAAATCACATTTTTATTGGGGATTTTAATATTGATATTTTGGATCAGGATCTTCTCAGTCTTGAATTGATAAGTAATTTCTTGGAAAAAGAATACATACCTTACTTTAAGGGTATAACTAGACCATCTGAGAGAAATTTGGAAGGTACATGCATAGACAATATGTATATTAAAACAGGCATGCATAATGTTAAATCATATAAACTAATTCGAGATTTTACAGATCATTATCCGTTATTAATTTCTTTTGATAAAATTTACAATTTAGATGATGACAATAAAAAAGAAAGCTATAGTAACATAAGTTATTTTAAACTAAAAAATATTGCAAAAACAAGGAATTGGGAATTATTCATGACTGAGATGGATCCAGATCTGGCAATTGAAGCAATGATATGTGAAATACTTAATTGTATTAATTTATCGGCTAAGAATCAAATAAAAAAAGATAAATATAAACCAAGAAAATCCTGGATTACAGGGGGTATTATAAAATCATGCAATACAAAAAGATAACCTATACAAATTATGGAAAAAATATCTAAATAATGAAAACGTAAAACAAGATTTTAAAAATTATACAAGACTACTAAATAAAGTAATTAAAGAAGCTAAACAAATTTATGAAAGAAAAATAATTAATCAAAATAAAAATGATCCAAAGAAACTATCGAAATATGTAAATACTAAATTAGGCAAACAAAAAAGTAAACTTAAAAATCTTGATTATATATATGATGAAAATGGTAAGATCATAAACGATAACAAAAAAATGGCTGATTATATAAACAAATATTATAGTGAAATTGGAGAAAAGCTAAGCCAAAAAATTGTACAACCAAAAGAAACAATAAAACCACCTACAATGATTTCAAAATCAATCTTTTTAAGACCAACTAACTATTTAGAAATTTATAAATTAATAAATGAACTAAAAGACAAAAAAGGTGGAGTAGATAATATAAGTTCAAGAGTTTTAAAAGTTATTTCTGAAAGTATATCAGAATCTTTAGCTTACATTTTCAACCTATGTATTGAAAGGTCGATATGGCCTGAAAGCCTAAAGAGAGCTGAAGTAATACCAATTTATAAGGCAAATGATAAGCATATTATTTCGAATTACAAACCTATCTCTTTGATCCCTAATATTGCTAAGATATTGGAAAAAGTAGTATATAATAGAATCTATGAATTTGTCCAGAGTAATAAAATAATAAATAAGCATCAATTCGGATTTTTAAAAGACCGGGGAATTAAAGATGCATTAAAATTTATAACAAATATAATATACAATAATTTGGATAAAAGTAAACCTATAATTGTTGCTTTTCTTGATTTATCTAAAGCGTTTGATACTGTGAATCATGAAATCTTGTTGGAAAAGCTCTATAACTATGGCATTAGGGGTGATGCTAATCTGTTGCTTAGGAGTTATTTAACTAATAGGAATCAGACAGTAAAGATAAACGGAATTAGTAGCGATAATTGTAAAATAATTACAGGCGTACCTCAGTGTACTGTTTTGGGACCATTGCTTTTAATACTATACATAAATGATCTCATATGTAGTTTAACAGAAGGTGCAATTGTTTCGTATGCTGATGACACGGCTATAATATCTGGAGGGGATACATGGAGAGATACTCAAAATAAAATAAATAATTACTTAGTTCATGTAAGCAATTGGCTTGCCTGGAACAAATTAACCTTGAATGTAGAAAAAACTGTATATATGCCCTTTGGCAGCTATAAAGATAGTATACCAAGTTCTCTCGAAGTGAAAATTTGTAACAGAAAAATAAACAGAGCAGAAAGTTATAAATATTTGGGAATAATGTTTGATCCTAATGTAAAATGGGACAAACATATAGAAAGCATAATTAACAAAACTAAATACCTTACATTTGTCTTCTCTAGACTGGCCAAAATTATGAATACGAGAAACTTAGTAATGATTTATTATGCGCTATTTAACATCGTAATAAGCTATGGTATAGTGTCATGGGGCGGTATATATAAAAATAGCATAAGATCACTACAGAGCTTACAAAACAGAATACTAAAAATTATTTATAAAAACACATTCGATATAAAAAATATCATCCTTTAAACTTGGAACAAATTTTTAAACTAGAATCATTAATTTGTCATTATTCAGATTTGATAAATAAATATAAGCTGCAAAATTCTAATACAAGAAATAAAAGCCTGCAAATGCCAAAATGCAAAAGAAAGATAAGTGAGAATAATAGTTTTATTATAGCTATGAGAATATATAACTCACTGCCAAATGAACTAAAACTGATTGAAAATAGTAGATTGGTACTTAAGAAAAAGTTAAAGAAATGGATTGTTTATAATACATAAATTCATTATATAAGTGATAAAATTTGCAAAGCGAAAATGGTTGTGATTAAATAAGCTATAAATAAATTAATATAACTTAAAAGAGGTTTATATTCACACTGTAAGTGTGAAAGATTGTTGTATGGAAATATATAATAAAATAAATTTAATAATATATGCTTACCCGACTAATATCTTAGTGGGGGATAAAGCAAACAAATAAATTGTTTTAAACACAAGAGTAGCAAAAGCACACTACATCTAGTTACTCTTTAGTTATGTAAGTTAGTTTTAAGTGGTATTTGTAAGATCTGGTAAACCAGACCTGCGCTCAGGCTATTAATGCCTATGTAGGATTACAATGTAATTAACTGGTTGAATTAAATAAATAAATAAATATAAAATGAATAAAATATATTAAATTTAAAAATTTTTAATGCTGAGGAAAGGATTGACAATGCCGACAACACCGCTCCTTTAGATCGCGTTAATGCACCGGACGCACTAGAAAGCCGGAACGAATTTCGTATCCCCGAACAAAAATCTATTTTAAGCGATTTTAAAAAAAAATACCAAGCCGCTGCCGTGCAAAATTTTAGCCTGTCGTCTACCAACACCGACGTGAACGAATTTAGAATCCTGGGACAAAATCCAACCGCAAATATAAGTGATTTTCAAAAAAAATATCAGTCCGCCGCCGCGCAGAATTTTAGCTTGGCGCCTATCGATACCGACGCGCAACGAAATCCTAGCAACCCCTTTGACCTTGCTGCAGACCGGCTTTTAACAGCTAAAATGAGCGATTGGAACCCATACGCTATAGACAATTCAACTCAAATGAACCCCCGTTGTACAACGAATGACGCGAGGCCCGTGGGGAATTTCACCTGGGGCAATACAACAAACATCGTACGCGATTATTGGCAACGAAGCAGGCGACGGCCATGGGCCAGCCGATGAATGGGAGTGCGTGCACGAGGGACCCACCTGCTCAAACGGAGTTGTCCTTCGCCCAGGTACTGCAAGGAGCTCGAAAATTTAACATGCGCCTAGTGGAAGAAAAAAGTGAGGATAATCCGAAATTCGCTGAGTAACATCAGCTATTAAAATTGGCGCATGAATTCGGCGTTGATGTCCGTCTTAAAGAAGCCGTAGAAATACATACGCAGCCGCAGCTACCGCTCGCCCTGCCCGCCGCATTTCGCGACACGCCGTCTGCGCAGAGCAGATCTCACTTTCTGCCCTTTCATCATGCACTAAATCAGATTTCACCTTTCGACGGGAACCCAGAAAAATAATTGCTCTTTTGTGGAGCCGTGCGTAGAGTCTTTTCACGATGCCGCAGAAGCTGCAGGGGCACGCCACCGCGAGCTACGTAGCGCGTATCACGAATTATCAGTCAGTCAGTCAGTCAGCTTTTAGATGATCTCACCACTCAGTACGGCAAAATTAGCGTTGCAGATAATGTTATCGCCGAAATAAAAATCGTTACGCAATATCGTGGAGAATCGGTAGCAGACCATGGGCAACGAGTGCAAATTTTGCTTAATCGGTTATTAACGATGCATGATACGGCCCCAGAGTTAGACGCGAGTGAACGAGTATTGTTAGCGCGAGGCGCCGAGCACGACGCGCTATACAACAATTTTTATTTGGCCTCGCTCCACCCCTCGATAACCAGGTTCACTGCGAAAAACCTGTGTCCCTGCGCTCAGCAATTGCTACAGCCATATTCAACCGACTTTAATTCAAGCGCAGACGCCTCCCGGGGTTAACACTCGCGCGTTTTACCAAAATATTCCGATTGAGCAACCTCGGCAGATTCTCGCTCAGGTGCACGTCGCCGTTGCACAACAAGTGTGTGATAACTATATTCCCACGGCACCTAAAGAAGTCACAACCGAAAATAAAAATACGTTCGCTCCTCCCCGATGCTTCTACTGTATCCGCCCAGGTCACACGTTTATTAGATGTTATTCATTGATCGAAGATATTAGAGCCGACAGGATCCGCCGGGAAAGCGCAAATGAAGATTTTAAGCCGATTAAAAATCAGTATCTGCACCAGGGTAATAAAAACGAATAATCAAAATAGGCCTCCAAATCAACGCATTAATAAAAACAATGGGGGTAATTATCGGAATCATGAAAAGCGCCAGCAGAGCAGCGACCATCGAACGTCCAGCGGCGAGCGCACAGAGCATGCTGATAACGAATCCAGCAACTAAGATAATCAGCCTTTAAACTAGTTGACCGTCCTCTAGTAACGAGCGCAAACAAATTCACGCTATTTCTGTATTTCCCAACGTACGTAAGATTGTTCATATTAAGTTATTATTTCTCTCCGTAGACCGGGTCTTATAGTGTAGACCGAGCCTTATTTTTTGTAGATACGTCAAAGTCAGTCCACTGACTTATATGATAATGACTATTGTTACGTCCTAAGACGTATCTTTTTATTCTTCTTCTTAAAATAACTAAATTACAATATTTTACCACTGGCTGGTTAAGAAATATCAAAGAATGTATATTTTGAAATTATCAAGAAATTCACTGTACAAAACGCAGTCTCATCAGTTTAAAATCCTTAATCTGGAATAGCTCGCCCAATTAAGAAACAACCTTCAGTACAAAATTCCGCCAACAGGCAGGCGAATGAACTCAAAATTTCAACACTCAATTAAGAAATTATTAGCCTATAAATACGCGCCGCACAGCGAGCGCGGCAGTCCGTCAAAATCCACGAAATAAGGCCAGTCATAATTATACTCGCTCTGTAAACGCCGATATATACACATATAACGGGCTCTGTGTCGTACTATTAACACGTAAAAGAAATCTGCTCGCGTTTGTCAATTTAAAGATCGAATATCCAAAATCCATACTTGTTTGCAAATCATATTGTATTAAAATCAGTTTTTTTGTGAGAGGCGATAATAGTAAAGCCTATTGAAGTTACGTGAAAAGGGTTTACAAATTTATTTATCTTCCTGTCCGATTACAAAGGACATCCTGTACTTCCTCGATTTGCGCTAGTGAGAGTAGCGCATCCTTCTCAGGAGACAGTAAGTTTAATCAACATATTTCGATAATACTCATCTCAAAGCAAAAGGTCAACAACACAAGAAGTTGGTGGAGTCTCCCCACTAGATCCATACTCAATTCAATTATAATCGAGGAGAATCTTTTATTTAGCTTTAAATTTATAACATATCCAAGCAATAAATTTGAAGTCCTTCTTTTAGCTAAAGTCAGGACTTAACAAATGGTTCCGGTACGAAACTTAAATGTTGTTGACTTTTGAAATAAAATCTCTAAGTAACGATAAAACAATATCAAAAATTTTGCAAAAATTCGTATCTCAATAAAATTTAAAAATCAGTCAAAGAACTTATATACAGAGCAGAACATTAGAAAAAAAAAGAGTTGCGAGTTTTCGCTAAATAAAATAATAAATAATTCCAAAGAAAAGGGTCACAAGATACCCATAGAACGCAAATACAAGGGTCACAAGAAACCCAACGAAAGGGAAAAGCCCATAAAATAAAAAAGTAATACCACACAAAGTGATTCAAAGCAAAAGAAAATTACAAAAGAACAATAAAGTACATGAAACAAATATTCAAACTAAGTATAATCAAAAATATAAATTAAAAGTTAATAAAGCATAAAAGCAGAGCAAGCAATCAAAATTGTCGAAGAAAACTTCGTAATACGACGAACGGTCAAAGACCTCTAACGCCAGGATTTCAGTTCGAAAGATCATTGACCAATACTAAATTTTCGAGTAACTAGTGCATTACATAAGAATTAACATCAGAGAAAGAAATTGTTTTTTTCTCTTTTCTCTCCTCTTCTAAAATATAAAGAAATTGCATGAATAGAACACAGAAATTTAATGACTAACAAAGAATTAACTAAAACAATTGTTACAAGGCAAACAACTCAAAAAGATCTAGAACTGCGCAAAATTATAGATCAAAATCAGGGTATCGACATATTTAAAAGAAGCTCTAAAATAGTAAGATCACCACCAAAACCTACTATAACAATTAATACAACTAACGAACCCATATACGAAAACGCACAATCCTCCAATCAAAAAACTGTAACATTTCAAGATACAAATTCAAGAAAAACTCTTAGGAACACATTAACTCTACCTACTTCAATCTTAACAACCTCTCCAACTAAATTTTACACACCTTACCTATCACCTACAGACACAAGCGTATTCGATTTTAGCCAAACTATAGCAGACGAAAATAATTATACAGATATCGGAGGAATTCTAAACGAACAAAGTCTAATCTTAACGAAAAATCCTGATATTTCAGACTCATTCGATAATTTAACTTTAGGCAAACCAAATAACGTAACTAATAATCTAGCAAATCTAACGTTAGGAGAAAAAGGATCAATAGAAACTTTAAGTCAAAGTCAGGAAAATTTAAATAACATACAAAATCCAATAGAAAACAATCAAAGTCGGGAAAATCTAATAAGTTTAAGAGAGCAAATGCCGGAAAGACAAAACGGAAATATTCAGAACCAACAAGCAAATCTAATACAAGAAAACGATCAAATTCGAAACAACATGGCATTTTTACGGAAAATCCCACTGGAAAAAATAATAGATCAAGTACCGCCATTCGACGGGAAGAATATTCCGATAGATGACTACATAAAGAAATTAAAACTAATTAAAAATGCAGTACAACCAGAAGAAGAAGAAGATGCGATGCACATGATAAGCTTTAAATTGGACGGAACCATGGCGAACTCAGTATATTCAGGAAATTTAAATAAGATTGATGATCTCATATCTTTAATAAGGAGAATGTATCCTTATAAAGAGAATTCATACTTCCTTCTGGGAGAACTTTCTAGAATATACCAAAGTCAAAACGAATCTGTGGTCGACTATACAGCTAGGCTACAAGATTTAGTAATGAAAATTAAAGATTTGCAGTCCAGAGACCCAACTCTTAATGACGCCACATGCGCAACACTATCAGAACAAGTAATAGATCAGGCATCAGTAAGATTTAAACAAGGATTAAGATTTGAAATAAGAGCAGAATTGGGAGACATACAAAGATTCGAGGATATGTTAGACAAAGCTATTATTATAGAAAGTAGATTACACGAAGAAGCAAAATTTCAAGAAAATACTTTAATGGGCAAAGATGGTAAAAAATCATCAACGCAAAATAATAAAAACTGCCAGATATGCAATAGCCCTTGCCATGAAGCGCTATTCTGTAATGCAGCTGGATGCATATATTGTAGAGATACAAAGCACGTTAGTTATGATTGTCCACAAACATTGAAAAAAATACAATTATATTGTAAAATCTGTAGAAATCCGGGGCACTCAGTAAATAGTTGCGCTTTCAACATAACACAAGAAGTTCATTGCCAATATTGACAAGAAAAAGGACATGAGGCAACGACCTGCCATCAAATATCACAATATGAGATCTGCCATAAACGCAAAAAAACAGGTCACAATCCGAATTTTTGTCCGAATAGTACTGCAAATCAAAACTCGGTACCGATAACGGAAAATAACACCAGCAACAACATATTTTATTCTGATGAACAAACGGAGCTGCAACAACAAGCAATAATGGTGCAATACGGGAGTAAAGTAAAGGTTGTCTGCCAAATATGCAATAAGCTAGGACATACAGCACCACAATGTTACAGATTCATAAATAAAACCTCAAACAATCAAAACCCTTCAAACAAAAATATGCCACAATGCAGCTTTTGCGAGGCAAGAGGACATACAATGAATGAATGCAGGAAATTTAGGTCAGTTATAGATAGAGACAAAGGCGGGAATAAAGACAGATGTCTACTCTGTAACGAAGAAGGGCATAATTTAAATAATTGTGCAGACGCAAAAGAACTCACAAGAGAAAATCAAGAATTCTGCGAAATTTGTCAAAAGAAAGGACATACAGTAACCTATTGTCGCTTCAATAAACCAAGCACGACAAAGGGAAACTAATCGTCTCACCTTGGGGAGGGCGCACAAGGCGAGCAGCAACACCTAAGACGCTCACAAATTATAGAATCAATACACCTGATCTGTGTGAAATTGAAGAACTAAAATTAAACTCTTGCAAAAAATTACACATACCAAATTATCAAAAGCCTCACGCTACAGAAACCATAATAGAAGAAAACCGTTGTTATACAAAGCAAATAGATGTAAAGAATGATAGCGAGATTATAGAATCAGTCAAAAGTAAAACTAATAAAACAGTAAATATTCTTGAAAAAGAAGAACTTCCTCTATATGTCTTCGTAATAGGAAATAACCTAAAATTTATACAAATCAGAAATCCCTATACTAACGACGTTTTGAAACTATTAATTGACACCGGGGCACAATTAAACATAATTAAAAATATTTTTATCCCAATCGAATTAATAAATGAAGCAATTAAAATAAGATTGTCCGGAATCACAGAAAACATTATTATCACTTTAGGTCTAATAAATATATCCATAAATCAATTACACTTAGATTTTCATGTTATTTCGGAACATGCAAAAATACCATTTGATGGCATATTAGGCATCAAACTCTTATCAGAACAAAAATTAAGGCTAGATGAAGGATACTTAGAAATAAATAATAAAAAATTCTATATTTTTGAAAAAGAACCTCCCATTAATAATAGCAAAAGCTTAACACTAACAGAAGAAAATATTTTCGATATTAACAATTTAAATTTAGAAGAGGAATATAATTATAACGAATTCTTGTCCACATTTATAGAAAATACAACTTTAAAATTAGATCTCAAGGACTTACAAACACTCAGAAATTCACAAACAAATAATAATCCCATTTATGAAATCAACTTTACAAATATAGAAAACATAGAATCAGTCAGTTTAGAAAATTTCAAATCACAACATGACCACGCACTACAGACGGAAAGAATTGATAAAATACTAAAACAAATAAATACAACACATTTAGACGACGGAAAATGTAGAATTATAAAACAACTTATTAAACAAAATGAGGACATTTTTTGGCTTCAAGGAGATGCATTTAGAAATTGCAACTCAGAACTTCATGAAATACATTTAACCGATGATAAACCCGTGTACGTAAAACAATTCCCTCTTCCGCAAAAATTAAAAGAAATCGCATTAAGGGGGTCTTATACCCATCATTTGCCTTTCAAAAAACACCTGAAAAAAAAAATCCTTAGTATTAAGAGTTTTCACAAAAATATATATTAAAAATATAGCTTACTGTGATCAAATGGGCCCCAACTGTACTC
>UCOL01006137.1:0-10051 GCA_900474335.1 Ormyrus nitidulus | reverse complement strand
CACTTTCATTATTTACACAGTATAAACATTGCTATATATAACGATGTGGAGAACAGAAAAATTTTTATTATTATGTAACACTTTTTACACGATAAAGTTGTATTTCAGGTTCATATTTTGATATTAGATCACTCCAAATCAAAATAAATAACTTTTTAGAGTCATTGCTAAGAACAAACCTAAATAAGCGACTGCCAGAACTCATAAATTTGATTGGATTGATCTCATGGACGTATCCTTTCATCTCACTGAAAAAAAACAAAATTGTTCAAACTCATGCGTAAAGAACTTTAAGGAGTTATTAAACTTCACTGCCAAAAGAAAATATAATACTTACACAGTTTTATCACCAGAATGCATATCTTGTAAAAGTGCATTTGTTGAATAACGTACGGCTTGCTGGTTTTTGTTAGTGTTTTCGCCCATGATCTATTAAGAGATAATATTAATTAATAAATTGATTAAAATCATTGAATTTATGATGATAAATACAAGAAGATTGGCATTGGTGATTATTTTCATTATATTTTAATCTCCTATAAAAGTAGCTTGAGATGATAATCGCCAATACAATCATTCTGAAAATGATTTTCATATTTTTTTTGTATTGTAAGGTTATACTTAAAAACATTTGTTACATATAAAAAAATACGCTAAATTTTTTCAAAAACATTTTCTTTTCTCTTCTTGCATTGCAAGGTTCTACTATCTTATATGGTTATTATATTCAATATATTATTACGAAAAATATGTATATTATTTACGAACAATGTAGCTCTAGAAAATCATGCTGCAAATTAACTTTTCTAAAGTTAAAACTGCCTGACAAGCAAATACGTGTTGGCACGCAGAAACTTCTTCTTTCTGGTTAGGTTGGCACTAAATTAAACTATTGGCCACTAACAATCGCGCGCACGAGAAAGCATCTTGCCTCCTTGTCGCGGTCGTCATAAACCCCCATTTATGATAATATAATATTATATAATTATATACAATATATAATATATATTATGTACACTCTCTAAAAATGAATAAGTGAAATTCATGTAGAATAAGTGTATATGCACTTATTCTACGTTATAAGTCGTTCACGTGAACGAGTTTTAACGTAGAATAAGTGCATATGCACTTATTCATTTTTAGAGAGTACAGGACATGGTGACCATTTTGTCCGGAATGGATAAAATAATTTTTCTTTGATAAAACTAGTGAAAAAAAATTGATATTGATTCTAAAACGTTTTTTTGGTAAAATATCTATAAATATTATAGACATATAATATTTTTGATTTATTTCAGAATTTTCGTAACAGCGATATCAGAAATAATAGGGGGTGTCCGTCTTGATACGACCATCTTGCCCGGGTCTCCCCTATTTTTTAAACTTTTTTCACATTTTTCAAAACATGTTTTGAAACTTTGACGTTTTACTTACAGAGCTAATTTCGATATCAGAACGTCTCATGTCATTTTTAATGTGGTACGAGTAAAAAAATTTTATATCGTCTAAAATCTGAAAGTCTGCAAGCGCTTTTAATAAAAATGTTAGATATTTTTCAAAAAGTTAATTAAAGCCGACTGTTAAGTTTTTAATAGCGTTGCCTTTAAATCGATCGGGTTCCGAAATTGTTTAATCTAGATTTAATGGAAGCAAAGAACAGTACGGTACCGGGACTATTTGCGCTTCTCAAGGAGATTTGCACGAGCCGGAGGTTATACCAAGATGCTCTTCGTTAAAAGAACAAGCCGGCGAAGAGGGTTCGAGTGGGAAAGGATAAGAGGGAGCGGAGGGAGGAGGGTAAAGCAAGCAAGCGTATGGACAGAACTGAAAGCATTGGCATTCCGAGCGCCGAACTCTCGCGCTAATTAAGTCATTGCGTGGATTAGTAACGTGGCGCACGTACGCGCCGGGACGAGTGCTCCCGAGCCAAATAGGCGCCTTTCCTGCCAAGTATAAATGCGCGTAATGCAGCTGGTGCAACATGCCGGGCAGGCTCCGCCTCTCTCTCTCTACCTGCGGCATCGGAAGAGTGCGCGCCGTTTCGAGCATCTTTTTCTGCTTCGATTGTGCGCCGCGGCTTCGGGGATTTAAACTCGCTCCTGTAGCTGCCTGCGCGTCAAAGCCAGGGAGCTTTTGTTTCACCGCCCGACTTATACAAAGTCGGGCTTATGCTGGCTATGGCCAATTAATATTTACATTCTGGCTAGCGGGCCTTTGTTCGGATTAAGTGTTCGTTCGTCTGGACAAAGGCCTGATTTTTCGAATGGTCACTTAGTGGTTTAACTTGGGTATCAAAAACGTGTCTAATGTATTTTAAATTTCTTTTCCTTTTAGCAAATTAATAGTGGTTATTGCAATGTAAATGTAATTAATTAACAATTATTCTTAGCTCTTAAATCTGTAATTAATAGAAAGATGAGTAGTTCTACTACGCGGTTGACTATTTCTTCCCCGTGCAGTTCAAACTGCCGAGTGTGCAAAAAAATTCTTTAATGTACCATACTTTCAAAATAAAGCTTTATTCTGTTTAATAGTAAAAGAAACAAATATTTTAGGTACTTAACTACAAATTTAATTGTTACATTTACTTAACTAAAAATATCAAGTAAATATAAAAGCAAGTTAATGAACCTGATGATTATATGTAGATTTTGTTTTAATTTACATAGATAATTTAATTTTTTATTTTTTTTAATTCAAACAAATATTATTTTTTAATAAAGATTAAAGAATTAAAAAAATGTATTCTTGATGGCACTCCTGACCCTAGGCAACTCACTGCAAAAACAGGTAAGGTAAGTGGGCACCATTACCCTACGTACGGCTGCTATTTTAATTGTCGATTAATAAAACTGAAATAATATTATTATTAAAATCAGCTGACTGTAAACATTATTTAGTTTTTTCTCTTCCCTACGAGGTAAACGAATTTTTACTGTAGTTCTCTAGAGTTTTAGTAGTGATTATACCAGGGTAATTTTACCTTTAGCGATGCACTTTGATACCCGGAAACAAATATTCAAGCAAAAATTACGATATTGTCTGATTCAACAATAATAGACTATTCAAATATTATTATAGTATATTTGAATTTTTTAAATTGTAGTGATTAAATTTTTATTATTCTACTATACGAAGGTTCATTTTTGTTAATATAACTTGAACTTTATAGGTTCAAAATAGTTTTAAGAAACGCTGCTTAGATTTCAAATTAATAATCTTTAATTGGAAACGACGGCCCACTAATAACTAAATGGAACAAAAGTCTGCGGTAAATTGAAACCAAAATCGTTTAAAATTATATATTAAAAGCCTTTATCAAAAAAGCAGAATGTAAGTAAAACAATTTCCTTTGCAGTAAAAGCGTGCGCGGATTGAATGAAATTCAAGAAGAGCAGATAGATCCGGAAGTTTTAATTTAGAGTAATGTCCACTTAGTTTAAAGGAGAGAAGGGATAGAGGAACGACGAGCTTACCAAGTTTTGTCTCGTTCAAGTGGGTTTTGGGTCAATCGATCTCCAATACGAACTCGGCATGAGAGCTTACTCACGCGGAACCCAAAGACCTCTAAATAGATAGATACATCTAGCGTACATCTGGAAACGTGCTGAGCGAGTTAAAGTTGCCGCGCGCCGGGGATTAAAGGAGGAGACTTATACTATGGCAAGTGAGATAAACGAGGCGGAGGGATATGGATCTGCCAGGCTAAAGGCTCAAAAAAATACCCTCTTTGCTAAAACTTTCGCTGACGCTCTTATCTCGAGGCAGTTGGAGCCGTTCTTCATTGACTTGCGAGGAATCGGACTATTAGTTTGCATGATGAATTAAGGTAAGGCAAGTGTGATAAAGGAGGCGCGCCTTGTACCTAGTTTATGTAACGTGGTTAATAATGCATCGGCTATTTCGTGGGTACAACAACTCCAATAATAGTATAATAGAATAATAAGTGGTTATGCGTATTTATCTCATCTGAATTGCAGAGGGGAAACAACTTAGATAGTTTAGAGAACTAAGATCAACTAACAAGGGTATAGTATCGCAGTTCTAGGTCGTGGCTTCTGATTATTCTCTTGGAGGTGATTTCTGGTATCAAAATAATATCGTCATTCTACAGCGTATGAAGTAATAGACTGTGGCTATTAACGAACAAGAGCTTAGTAATGCATATTACTCTCAATTGAGGATTATCGGGTTAGAATGGAATTGCTTGATTCAAGATGTATTTTCAATTTATTTATGCTAAAAATAAGTTTAGTTATAAACTTTGGTTATAAAATCATAGCTTTTATAACTTTGTGAAGCAAGAAAACTATGTCGATGCGAAGATAATTCCGCGCAGTCGAGTAAGAAAAATAACAATCATCCCACAATATACGCATCCGTAACTTCCGCAATGAAAGCACGTCGAGGACTCGCTAGTCAGATCATGTCTATCGTTTTTTCCCCGTATATACCCGAGGATCTTCCCGAAAGGTATACCGCTGAAATCGCAACGTCTCCTTTAGACTGAGACGCAAAACCGTTAAGTTTTTACCGCGACTGCTTAAACTCGCTACAACTCCCGCGAGCGATGCGATCGCTCTCCAAGTGGAGTCAGCTGTAGGTGGAGAGGAGACGGGCTTCGAGAGAAAGACGTCGCGCTTGCTTCTTGCACCAAATGTATATATATATACGAAAGCCGGCTATGTCAGAGAATGACAGCGCGCAACGGGGCGTCGACAAGATCTTTATTCACTCGGGAGATTTCCTTCCGCCGTGCGTCTTTTTCTTGTTTCACCCCGTGTTCTCCCCTCGCCTCCCTTTTTATACTTTTTAGAGCGCATATCGCGAGCCGGATTATGCGCCGGCAAAAAATCTTGTCTGGGGATGTGCGTTGTTCGCGGTTCCGCGTTTCCTCTTTGGGTGTCTATCCATTTTCGCTCGCAAAATTACAATTTTTCATTAAAATCATTGCAAAAAGCTTTTCCCGAAGATTGCGTGTTTACCACGAATAGTATCATATTGCGGGAACAGTACATGTTTTTTTTTTAAGTTTTTTTATAAAAAAAAAAAAAAATTAAAAGTAAATTTATCTTCGCAGATGGAAAATTTAGAAAGCGCGAGCCTATTTCGTTTTAGAATCGAAAAAATTCTAATAAAATCCCCGCGTAAGCGAGTTCCTAGTGAACAAAGTAGTTCGCCGAAGCGAAAAAGCTTTCTGCGTATTCGATTACCGTGCATCCTACAACGTCAGAGATATTGCGTATCGACAACTTCTCAATATTCTCGTAAAGCCCTGCTTCATTTTTTTTTCTCCCTTTCATCCGATCGCTGCACTTGAAAAACACTTTGCCGTTTTCCTCCCATTTGAAGAACGAAATTTCGAGGGTCACGCGAAAGGAGCTAAATGGCTTTAAAAAATTGCAGCCGGCGAAGATAGAAAAAGCGAGAAAGTTAAGACTTTCATGTCGAGCGGCAGTAAATTTTTCGACGGCGCACACACACTGCCCTGCAATTTTCTTGCGCCCCGCGCGAACGTAATCGCCAGCCGGCTGACTACCTAAATTGGTTTGAGCAAAGCTAATCTCGAAGGCGTTATCAATTAAGCGCATTACTGATAGCGCGCCTTACGGTAAAAGTATGCTTCGATGCACCCTTGCGGTTTCAAGGCTTCAACAGTTTCGATCTAACAATTTAAGTATTATATATTCGGATGCTCTTACGCGTATTTGCAATCTTTATTAAAGTTATAATTATTTAATAAATCTGATAATTTTAATTATTTTACGTTGTTGGTAATAGATGGTTATTAAGCCCGGTGTATTATTAAATTTCAGTAATTTAATGCTCAAAGTATCTCCGAGAAAAAGAATCCGAAAAGAGTTTTAATGTTTATTAGTATTCGGCAGGCAGCAACATAGACTGGTATCTGCCGAAGTTGGCGAGGTAGCAGCGGGGCGCAGATAAGATACAGGCCGAAACAGTCGAGCGTTGCGCACATACACTTCTGTCAGCGCGGCTGCGGACTTACTAAATGCAGCTCTTATCTATTCGCCAGAAAAGTTCGGCCTCCGAGCCGCTAATTAAAGGCGTATAACCTTCTCGGGGAGGTTCTCTCCTCTTTTTCCTCCGAGGTTCTATCCTTTTCTTTCTGGCCTTCTGCGTCCGCCGCTGTTTCGGCTGAAATAAAAGTAAGGGGAGCGAGGAATGAAGTGAGATGGATCCGTGCTGTCGGGGATGACTTCGAGGAAGATATAAGTGTCAAGTTTGAAATGATAAATAATAATTTTTCTGATTAGCTTTTGATGGAACGCTTTATCTTATACTTTTTGATAAAAAAAAATCATACTTAATGAAGAGAAAATATTAGTGTTTTTAAGAAAATGGAGTAATAATTCATTCGATGTTTTACAAATTAAAATAAATCAGTTTAAAACAATTCTTTGCGGATAAGCAAAAAAATAAAATACTTCTCGCGAGAAGTGTAAGAGGGGCTTGCGCTAACTGCAAAGTAATAGCGAGTAAACTGCATAGGTGACCAGTCGTCGATGTGCCGGAGCGCCCCGCTCGCAAGGCGAGCCCCAGAGCTAAAATTTCCTAAAAGGCCAGTTGTCGAGGCGGCGCGGCGTGTCCGTAGCGTGCCGGGAGCTCGTGCAAACTCCTCGAGCCAAGGGTGTGTCTGGGAGCCGAGGCGAAAGCTCAAATATTTTTCACTAAACGCCAGTGGCGGCCTCGACAGCCGCCGCCGGGCCATCCGCGCCGTAACGTCCTCGACCCTTATTTATCGCCGGACGCTTTCCCTCACCTTGCTTCCTCGTCTCGTTCGCTTTTTCTCGATTTCGAGTGCCGATTCTATTTTTTATCGTTCTCGGACTTGGAAAATTACTTATTCGTTATTTTAATTTTATAGGTTTAGAATACCGATTTTTATTTGAATAGGATTTTTATTTTATTTCTATTAGTAGAAGCTGTGAATTTTGTGATTGAATTTTTAACAAGCTTTATTTTACATGAATGTTTATGTATTGTTAAAATTGGATTTATGTCTTACTAAGACGTACTGTAATACGTAATTGCTGATCAATATATTTATTAAATTGCTAATAAAACGTAGATGAAGCGTATAAAACGTCAACGAATATAAAACTCAAATATTGCTACATCTCCATAAGCACATCGCAGCAGATCGCAATCGCAAGCTCGTGAAAAATCCCTCATCAGTTTCAAAGTCAAAACTAGCAATTTGGCGGCTCGACTAATCAACGACAAGAGAAAAATGATCGTCCTCGTTCCCCGCGACATGTAAAAATTCTCGGCGCGCGGCTCGTAAAAACTGCCGGGCAATTTAAATCCCAGCCTCCATTAAAGCTCGGGCGCAAAACAGGACGGTGATAACGAAGCCGCGGGGAAACGTAATGCCGGCGGAGGAAAAGACAGCGGCGATCGAGCGGCGATTGTTAATTCGCCGGATGGCCGTGCGCGTAATGTGCCATGACAGGTCTTGTTCGGAAATTAATTAAGAAGGGTCTGCTTCCTTATATCGTGCTGAGCTTGCTATCGTCCTGGACGCGCGCTAAGCCGCTGACGCACGTGCCGGAAATCACGATTTAATGCTGCTGGAGCGAGTCGTCGATTAAAGGCGCCTGCTCTTATCGTACTCCTTCGAGCTTTGACTTTATCGCATCAAATCATTTTCTAATGCTGCTACTTTAGAACGTTTAGGTTTGTTACTTGTTTTATCAAAAGTATCGGATTAGTCAAAAACAGCTGCTAACATTTTTTTCCGTCACGCTTCGCGATTTTCAAGTCAGTTAAAAATTTCAACTTGGTCGTCGGCATTTTTTCCAGATTATAAAAATTAAAGATTTTATGCCCGAGAGCCGCAAGAGCGGCTGAGAAATAGAATTTTTCAGGAGCTACGAGCTTCCAGCTCGATTTCTCTCGCTGCAGCATCCTTGGATTCCCTTGAAATCTTTGCTCATAAAATCGAAATAAAAGGCGCGCAGGTATCGCGAGCGTGTGCGAGTTCCCATAGGCGCACGCGGTGCGCGTGTAACAAAGAAGAGAATCCTTTTCTGCCAGTAATGTAAATTCTATTGAAAAACCTCGAAGCACCCGTGGCGATGCCCGCATTCATGCCTATACGCATAAGTGCGCGAGCGAATGCTCGCGTCGTAAAATCGAATGTCGCGCCCCGGCGAAGCCTCCTCTCTCCCCCCTTCTAGCAATCCTCTTTCTTTTTCACTCGTAAATTCACCGTACGATCTTCTCCTCTATGGCGTAACTCTCGCGCCCATCTCACGTGTATTGCTACTCCTGCCGAGGGCTTATCATCACTTCCCGATCGCTCTGCTCCTGTACAGTTATCAGTCCGCACAACTTGGCAGGGAAAGAAGACGTTAATACAAGTTCGGGCAGGGTTCAACAAGTAATTACTAACAATCTATACCCATATGTAAGATAGGGGAGGTGCCTTGTATTGAACGTTGTATAAATTCATTTACTTTTAAAGCACTAAGTACTTTGAAAAGATAAAGCGCAAAGTAGGTCCTTAATTGGAGAGTGATTAAAATTTATGCTGTTCATATCGCCAAACAAGTTTTTTCAATCATAACATCAAACTATAAAGCTTCTGGAAAACAAGAAACATAATAATAGGAGATCTATATAGTTTGAGATACAAGTAAAGAGAAAAAAAATATTGAAAAAGGAGGCAAAAGGAAAAAATAGACTAAGAATCAGAGATACATTTAGAGAACAACGCATTTCAGGTAAACAGAGAAAGAAGGTGAAAGAAACCAAATTCAAAAGTAAGGATCATATATACAGCGCTGTGGTAAACGAGTTTGACGAAAAAAATAAAACTGGTCTGTGCTTATTCTTTTTCAGATGCGAAGCCATGCCATTGATGCACTATTTTTTTTACTTGATAAAAATAGTCGGATGATTAAACTTTATTGCAGATCATTTGATTTTATTATTAAATAAAAATAAGACTCAAATAAAGTAATACGGGCTATTATTACCATAGTTTTGATAGACTTTATAAAATGGTATACTATAATGCACATGTCATTACTTTTAGAACTCAATCCAAAGAGCGAAAAAAATAAAAAAAAAAATATCACAACTTTTAGAACTACTTAGTCTGTAATTTTATGAAATAAAAAATCAAATTTTTTTTAACCAAATAGAGAAAAGAGGTCAAATTTCTCAGTTAAAAACATAAAATAAAAGATCATAATGCTTTAAAAGAAAATCTTTAAATAAAAAAAAAATAGTAATAAAGATAGAGGGAGAAGACGATCAGCGTATCAAAGAAATTGAACGAAAAAAGTAGTAAAGGTGTGCGTGTGAGTGAGAGGGAAAAAGAAGAATAAGACGCAGACTGCAGCGGAGTCCGCGCAACGAACTAAGAAACGACCGTCTTTGCTTAAAACAAAAAAGTAAAAGCGTTCGATTGCGAGAATCGTCTCGAACCATTGCTTCAGTAACAGAGATGAGACACTGTTGGTGAGTATGAAAAAATTGAAACTTAAGAGAAGAAAGCTTAGAAAAAAATAAACGAATTTAGAAAATTCAGAGAATATTTAAAGTATTAATTACACCATAAAAATACTAATATATTGAACTAATATATTGAAAATAGTAAAATTACTATAGAAACAAATAAAATAAATTAACAACTTTAAAGTTCTCATGAAAAGACTTACTCAAAGATATTAAACTGTTATTTTTTTTCTAAAATTTTGTAATCGCTTAGTGAATAATCGGTCTTTTTCAATGATTGACAGCTTATTTTTTTCGTCTTTGACTAGATTTTTAAAATTAAAACAAAAATTTTTAAATTCATGTACTAGTTTTTGTTTTATAACGACTTTAAATTATATACACTGAGAGAAAAAAAGCAGTAAAAATTACTATTTTGTATCGTTATTTCCGGTTGTTTCAGATATGAGAAGAAAAATAAGAATATTTACTATATGAATATTTACTATAAAATATTTACTAATTTTTTTGGAAAGGCCAGCGCGACGTGGCGACCGAAGTCTCCGCGCGGAGTTGCCAGGGC
>UCOL01006136.1:0-10049 GCA_900474335.1 Ormyrus nitidulus | reverse complement strand
TTTTTTTTTTTTTTTTTTTTTTTTTAAATTCACCCCAATGACTGTAATTGCACAATTGAATGAAATTCGAAAGAAGAAAAAAACGAAAGGAAATCCGCGTAATTTTTCTGTTGACACTTTCTAAATGTCGTGATAAGCGCGGTACTTTCAATTTATATAATTACTATCGCTGAGAAATTGTTTTAATTACCGGGCGTTTAAGAGAAAATACTGTGAACTAAAAGTTAAAGTGCTGTTTAATACAATGTGTGAAGGATTAACAAGTTGAATTGTTCGCATTGTGATTATCACGCTAATTTATTAGGCAAATGCACCTTTCCAAGATGCTTCATTACAATTCACCAATATTCATAAAGCAGACTAAATTAGACGCTGATTATTGTACTCGTAGAAAAAAATTTCAAGAAATTTCAGAAAACTCCTCGTGTTCGCTTCTAAACAAACGTCTGATCTTCTCATCGGAACGGGGAAACTGCTGATTATAAAAATATAATATATACCGTTCCAGAAAAGTGGGCACATTAGCGAAGTATCCGCGAAGCGAGGCAGCATAAATTAAGCTCGCAATTTACAAATATTTGCTATTTTCCTAGGTCTATCGGCGCACATTCCAGCCTGCCCCTCATTATAATACTCCGATAAAAGGCGAGCCTCGCGGATACCGAAACAGTACACAGTAATTGGCATAAATAAGCGGCCCCGCTCGCGCTAAAAAGCCAAACGCACTCGTCGCGCACTTCGATCCCCCCGTCCCGTCCAATTAGCATATCCGAGAGAGCTCGGGAAGAAATCCCGCGGCGCACAAGTTGTGCGCCGCGGGATTTCTTCCCCCCGCGCGCGGAGTCTGGCGCGCGCGTTGCTCCAGTCAGTCAGTCAGTCAGTCGGCGCGGGGGGATCGTCGGCGAAAATCGTCGAACAATGGCAAAACAAATCATCGTCGCCTCGTCACGTCCGGGTTAAACAACGGAGAGCCGCGTAATAATGCAAATCGGGGGAGCTCCGCATTCCGGGGAAAAGGGAGCGGAAGGAGGGGATCGTTAAACCGCAACGCTCGCGGGGGATTATCATTATCGTCGTTAAGGCGAGCGTATTAAAAACGCGGCGAGTTATCGGGGCGGGGGGAGAAGAGAAGCGTCGCGGTTGGATTCGCGCGAAGTCGACGCCTGGAAGGACGATGAGTGCAGCGAAGTTCGCTCGGGATAAGAAGATCGGGTTCGTGCTTCGCTGGGCAGAGATTGACGAGTCGAGTCGAGCCTCGGCTCTTAAAGAGGCGCGTTTCTGGAACGCTGCGAGCGTTTATTGTACGGAGCTGCTTTTAGAACTGCTTGGGATTTCATTATTTCTTCGAATACATCTGCTTATGCTGAAATTTACTATTTTCCGAATAAATTTATCGAGTAATCTAAAATTTTTCTTAAACATTAGAGTTATTACTAGTTTATTTATTCAATTTGAATTCAAAGACCAACCCTGGTAGAAAATTAACCAGTTGGGCTGGTTAACGTGTATTTTAAATGGAGCCTTTCTTAGCTAAAATTGATGCCTAAATTAAATAAAAACAATTGAAATATTTATGAGTAAACATTTTAATTATTTGATAATGACAAAAAATAATAGCAAACTAAAAATTGGGGAAAACCCGCTTAATGTTTCTACCAGGGAAGAGAAATGATTAAAAACAAAATATTCTCTTGAATACCAGCATTTTCAATAATCCGCAACATCAATTTCGACAATACTCGAGACTAATGAAAAAAAAAACTCCCGCGAAAAGCGATACCTAGAACACCATCCGCATCGGACAGCGCGGAAAGGCGATCCCCCCCGCCAGCGACAATCTAACTAGCATGAAAAGCAATACAAAGAGGCCTCGGCTATCGCGTCTCATTTCGCGCTCGCGAACCCTCGAGCGAACGAGCCCGGACAGAAGCTCTCGCTTACTCGGCCCCGAGAATCGATAAAACCCGCACGAAAACGTCGGGTTACCTTGGCAGACTGGGCTGGCAGGCAATCGTTTCCGTTGTGCGTTTTGCGCAAGGAACGCACTCGGGCAAGGAACCCGCTCTCCTGAAAAGACGAAAAAGAAAAAAAACACGGACTCGAGGGGGGGCCCCCCCGGAGGCGCGCAGGCGCGAGATACTCGGCAAAAATTGCTCGAAGGAGTTGAGCAACTCTCGGAGGCCTGTTTGCGCTTAAGGACTTTTTCTGGACGCCCCGCTTCTTTATATACGTATACACGCTAGAACGATAATGAGGGGAATATTCATGTGGACGGAGCGCATTCTTTCGGAAAAATTTAAGCGGCCCGAGGCGGGAAGCGGCGGGCGAGTTTTTCGCCGGGAAATTGGAGAACAAAATAAATAGATGATAGTGGTGCGGTAATCGCAGCGTGTTCGTGGCACAAGCTGATTTTAAATATAGGAGGAAGGCTTGTCAGTTCCTGTAATCGTTATTATAAAATGCGTATAATTATAATTATGAAATATGAATGATCTTGCGTTTAAATTTTTTATAATAATGTGAGATAATAAATGCATGACGCAATTAAATTCAAACCATTTTAAAATCTGGTTATAAAGTTTAGTGCGGTTATCTCGAGTTTTGTAAAAAAAAAAAGTGATAATTAGACGGCTTGTAATTATAGATAAGAAGTGTAGTAGAGCTAATAATAGATCGATTAAAAAAAATCTAATTACAGTAGTTGAGTTAAAACTTACTCTAAAATGCTTATAAAAAAACTCTAATTTAGATAGGTCAAAAGATGGTAACAAAATGACAACAGTTAATGGAAAAAGTCTATTATCTCTGCCCAGAACCAAATCACCAGAATTATGACTGATCTAAAAATTTAGAGTAGACTAAATACAAATATTTATTACCTGATTAAGATTAAACTTCGTGGTATTATATCCTAAATAAGCTAATAATGGACGTAATAAAATTACGGTTAGCCCACATTTATTGTTTCGAAATAGCAACCTTTAAAAGTGCATAAAACAACAGCTACACCACGCCGACGTTATGAATTATTGAGCAAGAAACATTAAGTAAGGCGCATAATGCACAGGCGCATGTGAATCCAAGCGAACCTTGCCCATATTAGAGTCGGGGGTACTTGCATCAGCTGGGAGTCATGAGCACGACTTTCGTTCTAAATCTTGGGTACGTTTATGCTGCCACGGAGGAAGTAGACTGTAGGATCTTGTAATAAGTCTCTCGCTCGTATAGCTTTTAAATAAAACGTTGCTGGAACTCTGATTGAAAAGGAAGTGGTTGTATTGAAAAGCGATTTCTCTCTTGCTCGGTAAAACATTTGAATTAAGAGGAATTTTAGACGAACGCTCTTGTAGCGTGTGTTTATTTTTAGTTATTTAGAGCTGGCATAATGATGGGTGCACGCGAGTAAAATTACTTACCAAGAAGCACATCTTCGCAAATAAGATTACTCGTTTACTACGAAAATAGAAGTCGAGCGAAAAGGAAGAACTAATTGTATTCCCTTCAGTTAAGAATTCAACTTTTAAAAATTGCTGTAATAGTCATCTGCTTTAATAGCAGATTTGTAATGAAGAAGATTATATAATGATAAAAAAAGAAAAGTATCATTTCTAGAGAGACAGTTTTCAAGTTCTAACTGTACTAAATCACGCGTGCTAATAGTCGCGCTTAAAAATTATAATTACGGCAATTTTTTTCTACCGTCACTCTCGGAAAGACGACTAATTTTTTTGTAATTTTAAAGGCCCTCTCTCGTTTTCCATTATATTGAAAATTACGTGCCACTTCCAAAATTGGAACATCTCGAAAAAATAGTTTGCTCGTCGAGCTTTAAATTGAAAAAATAAACAAGTAAACTGCTGCAAATGCGCAATCACAACGGGAGAAATATAATAACTCAACGAGAAGCTGGCGCTGAAACCGAATCGTTTACCTCATTACGAACTTGTTAAAGAATGAACAGGTGTGCGGAGAAATTAATTAGGGAAAAGCGCTATTAAAGAGAGTCGCATATGGCGTTTGAGAAAATGTCACATTCGCGCCACCGACACGCAATGAGCGCGCTCTCTATAAATTTGAATAATTGAACAACTGTATGCTACGCTAAGTGATTCGAAAGATAAACAAGTGCTTCAAGCAAGAAGACTCGTTGTGTTTATTTATCAGTGAATCAGAACTCTGTACTTCATTATTCCTCTTAGATAAAAGAATGATAATTAACAAGATTTTAATTTTTTTTCCACGAAGTTGAAACTTGTAAATTTAGAAACAAATGATCTTTATAATAATCTATTCATACTGAAATGTAAATTTCGAGAAAAATCCAAAAATTCGACTGCCCAAATTGAATAAGAAAGAGCCCAAATCGTAAACTGTTACGTCACCGAAATCCAGTGATAATTTCCCTTTAAAAAGGAAGCCCCTTCGCTCCCACCTTACTGAACCCAATTCAACTGTAGTCGGATAAACGCGTGATTTCTCACTCTGTCAGATCCAGAAGAGAGAGAGAGTCGGCTAGAAGAGATGTGCTCGTTTAATTGGGCATTAGAGCGTAAGTTCGTCGCGCGCGACGTTTCACGGAATGCCTCTAAGCCGTCGAGCGTGGCGAGCGCGTCTTGGGAAAAACTCTCGACTGTCTCTCGCTGTCTCTCCTCTGTCTTCTCTCGCAACCGAGGATCTTTCGGTATATAAAACCGAAAGTGAGCGCGCGCACGCAAGAGCTCCGCGCACTTGTCTCCTCTTCGCGTCGAAAGGCGACGCAGCGCCGTGACAAATTGGACGGCCGCGAGAGATTCTGTGCTTTTTGTCTGACGCGCTGATAGACTCTTCGTTCCTTCGGCGGGCGGATCGAGTGGCGGCTCTTGTTGCCTTTCGCGCGCGGTGTATCTTCTTGATTTACCGGGGAAATGTTTTGTTAAGGCGTGCTTTGCCTTTTGTATAAACACGAGAAGGTAAACTCTCGGCAGTGTTTTCATTTTTAATGAACAAATCGGGCGGCGAGACTTTTTAAATTTGCGAAATTGCGAAATGCGGTAACGCATAATTTGAGAGTGGGCTGTCATGTTTTTCAACAATTTTACAGCACTGTTCTTGGACTGCGCTTGAGTGGGAAGTTTGTAAATGTAATAAAGTTCGTATTATAAAATTTAGCATTCTCTGATACATTTTATTGCACGATTTCGCGAAAGCTGCAAACTCAAGTGTTATACGAGCTTTATATTCAATATTGGCAATATCGAATCAAGTTTTTATTATGGTAAGAAGTTTGTTGCTTTTACGTTGAAATTTTCCTGAAAATCACAACTATAATATTTGAAAGTTTAGAAGTGGATGCATTAAAATTGAGTGTATAAGAAAAAATGTTAATGAAAGAAAGCGAAGAAGAAAGACAATTATATACGATTATACGCGAAGGAGCATGAATGTAAGTGGAAACAAATATTCATGGCTTCTTGTTAACATTCCTTTTGTGAAAAACTTCTTAACGAGCAGTATTTGCTTAAAAGAAACCTTTATAAGAAGAGAAGAATATGATAACAAAAGAATATAAGCAAAATATTAAAGAGAATGCAGAATAGAGAGTACCGGCGGCAATACATCAAGAGAGCACCTTTTATTAATAGAATTAATTTCTATAATCTATCCGTCTTAATTATTTCAATAAATACTTATCATAATAACTAAATCTAAAAGAATAATTTTAAACTTATAAAAATATAGTTCGTCAGGAACAAATATAAAATTCTCTAAAATTTATAAAATGTAAAAAGTCAAGGATAATATTATGTAAAGTTTAAAATGAATAATTATAATAAAATATAATGCTAAAAGAAGTAATTACTATTTTGCTGAAACAAATTTGAGTAACATAATGCAATTTCATCACCTTTTTAGCAAAGAGCATTTAAAACATAGCAAGTATTTCCTTACACTCGAATAAACATGAGTTTAAGACAATGCAACAATACCACTAAAAAGTACCATTTTCCCCATTTCCACGCGCAAAACTCGCCGACACGGCGTCCAGGTCAATAAGATAATGAAAACTCTTTTTGCGCGCGAAGCTGCCGAAAAAGGAGGCGAGAGCAGTGCACAGTGCAGCGTCGGCGTGTCGGCACAATGAGAAACCCCGGGGAGAGCAGCGATAGCGAACGGAAAATTAGACGGAGACTCTCTCGCCTGCCGCGTGCACAACACACACGCACAACGACCCACACCTGCAAACTGGAGCACGCGAACTTATTGAATGGAACGGCGAGCTGCCGTCGCCGCCGCCGCGTCATTTCATCACTTGCGAAACAATAACTGGAATTTCGTCTCTCTCTCTCGCGCTGCATAATAACGCTCCGCGTGCCGAGTCGGCAGATAAAAAACTCGAGAGGGACTGTAAAAAGGCGTCTATCTTTTCCGGGCGCGCATTCGAAAGTAGTGTATATATACGCGAGAGCCATCGAAAATCCGATTCGGAAAAAGCTCGAGCTCCGGCGCGCCGACAATGCCAGACTCCACTCGGCGGCGAAGGGGCGGCTTTTCTAGGACGCGCGGAGGAAATGAAAACCGACGGGTGCGATTGTCGTCGCGCCGAGGCAAAGACGCGCGTCGCCGGGGAAATGAGAGACGACGCTGAAGAGGCGTCAAGCATTTCGCGGAGGATTCCTTCGGATGCGCTCTCTTTTATATACTTATTCCATCTTGCCGCCGATTCTCGTCGGCTGCTTACGTTTTTTTGCGCGTATATATACGGATTTTCGCGACGGTTTGCCGGAGTAAACTTCTTTTCGATTTGTTCGAAGCGGAGGAAAGTTGTTTGAAAAGGTTGACGGAAAATTAGAAAAGTATTGAGGTTATGATTAGTCGAGTATGATAAAGATTGAGTTGTATTGTAATATCCATCGTATAATTTTCATTATTATAAATGATGGCTTGAATTTTCATTCAATAATACAGAATTGAATAAACTACAATATGCTTGTGTATGCATTGCAGGGCAGCAAAAGAGAATATCTTAGAGATATTAAAAGAAGCTACAAGAAAAGACTGCAATACCAGAGATGATGGTGGAATGACCCCGACATTATGGGCGGCTTTCGAAGGTCACATAGAAGCTCTCAGACTGCTGGTTGCAAAAGGGTAAGGATTTTCTTCTCTCTTTTATGCACATTTGAATAACTGTATTGAAAAATTATTCGCCGAACTCGTTACCAAAAAGTTGTAATTAAAGTTTGCGCAGCGTTTATTTTAAACTAATATTTTAGGTTTTAATATTTTCCAACAATTTATGGGTGCTTTAATAAATCGCACGAAATTGTAGAGCAATTTTCTTTAAACAATGAAAAAGTTTTTCTAATAATGGCGTGTACTGCCCTTTGAAAAACCAGCGAGCAGGCAATATTTGTTCCGCAACTTTTTCGCCGGACGGATTACTTAAGAGCTCTTAATTCTTCGGCGCAGCCATGCAAATTTTTCGCGTTAAAAATTTTTTTCGGAAAAATTATTGCTTCCTCCGATAAACAATAAAAATCAACAGTAAAACGGTTTTGTTACTACGAAGGCATAAAACGCGTAAACGCTTAACGCTTATATTTTAGTTTCGTTTTACGATTGCTTACTGCGACGCAGAAGAAATAAATCAACTGACTTTGTAATTTTCCGTCTTGGCTTTGCAGCGTACACCGAAGGGGTGACATTCCTTGGTGCACTAAAAATTTTACGGGGAAATTCTCCGATTTTGAAACAAATTATAAAGCTCTGACTTGCAAGTTTCGATAAACTGCAGACGTTGATTTAAATTACAGCAAAAAGTCGTTAAATTATTTTTTTAAGGCAACCTAAAAAATATATTACGTTTATACAAATTATAGATTCTATTAAACAAAGGAAACGTAATCAGTACAAATATGGAGCATCTCAAATTTCTTGAGAAACCAAAAAAAGCGCGAGTGAGAGCTCGCTAAACGTCTGAATCTAAATAGTGAAAAGTATTCGTTTAGATTTAGCATGTCGGCGGTATAACTCGCAGGATGACGACGGTTCAAGTAAGGAGGACGCGAAAAGAGAAACGAAGCATAAAAATAAAATGGGTGATTATTCCAATTCAATTTTCAAGCTAATTAAAACGTTTTAAGGAAAGTTTTTAAGACTTTCACGAAACACGGTTTTGCACCGCGAGTTCCAAAGTCAAAAATTAGAAGAAAAAAATGCATTACACTAATTGTTCGCTTCCGAGTTGTTAAGTGTTAATGCGTTAAGAATTATGCCGACTTACAAAACTATAACGAGCTTTTACAGCTAAGGATTCGCTATAAATATTGTTTTATTTCTTTTTACTCTGCATAATTTAAAAAATTCTCCTCTACCCAGAAAAAGCGGCAAAAAATAGCCGGTCTATAAAGCACGATCCGATATTACTCGAATCGTCTCGAAAATAAACTTCGACATAAACGCACCAAGCTCGAGCCTCGGAACTAATAGTTTTTTATACAAAAGATATAATTGTCAAATATTATTCAATTTATGATTGTGGGAAAGTTCCAACCTTCAGTCTCTCGAATTCGTAGCTCGTCCACCGCTAAATGAACAAGTGATCCGATCCAATAGTGGAAAAACGGATTTCGCGGAGTCGATCAAGCGAATCGGTCGCTCTTTTTCACGCGGATTTTGACCAAGTCGATAGTCGACGGACACGCGTCGGGCTGCGATAAATCTACCAATAATACAGTTGGCGCGACTCAGTCGCTGAAATGAAGCGTGGAAAGTTTGCCGACGAAATAAAAACCACCGACGTGAAGGTATCCGTTGATACGAGTGAACCATTTTCTTTATAATTTTTCGATAAATAAATTGTTTAGAGGATTATTGATATCCGTTGAATAGAAAATACTAAAATAACAAGTGGGATAATAATATTGGCACCTCTTATTAGTTTCTCGATAAAATTTTCACATTTAATTACGGTACGTAAATTAAAAAATGAATTCATAAAAAGTAGATATTTTTAACATTTATTATAATAAAAAACTTATATCTACATGCTTTTAATAAAAATCTTCTACAAGAGCATAAATTTTTAAATCAACTGAGCTGTAAAAAAGTTTAACACTAAATGTTTAAACTTCCATGAAAAATACACGACGCCGTAATCTATCGTTTACCGTAGGAAGTTTTCGAAATGAAGGTTGATAAAAAATTACATATGTTTACCCAGAAAATTACGAAGGTAATGGTTATACATCGTGAGCTCGTATTAAGTCTGCGTTGAAATAGGACAAGTATAATTTTATGTAGTTTTCTATTACTCAAAAAGCAAATGGCTGTGCCGTTATTCAATCACAATTTCTGTCTTTTAAAAAACTTAGCATCCTATTATTATTAGACATTTACATTTAAATAGTTTTTAAATAATCTACAAAAATATAAATGTATAAGTAATAATACTGACGAAAATTAAATGTGGCAACGTATTGCGTACTCGCTAACGTATAATTTTCACGTAAATATACGTTTTTCGATGTTTTGGTAGATGCTTTACGATACACTTGACTAAAACGTATAAAAGACGGTATACGCGTTGTAAAACAGTACTCCAGCTGTGAAAAATGATTTTGATTTACGTCTTTTCTTCGCGAAGCACTGAAAAGGATTTTTTCGAATTTGCCCCTATAATTTTGACCGAAGGTCAACGTCGTATGCATACATATACTTGTTTATGACCGCTTCCTCAAAAAACTCATCCACCCAAAGCCTTCATTAAGTTTTACCAACTTTATTATATAATTAATACAGAAGTATACCTAAACTCCAAATACCCTAACCAAGAATTTAAATTGCTGAAATCAAGCAAGTCCCTTGGCACATTTAATTCGTAAAAAAACATTAAACCCCTCGTCAGCATTTCCGCGCACAATCGATGTCCGTACGCATTACGCGTCCCAGGACGGATTTCGCCTTCGCGGCCTACTTTCCCGAGGGCGCCTCTACGAGCAGGGACAGATGCCGGTGGACGGAAGCGCACCGTGCAATCTGCGTATGTGTATATGCACGCCACGCAAGGG
>UCOL01006135.1:0-10050 GCA_900474335.1 Ormyrus nitidulus | reverse complement strand
CCCCCCCAGTTTATTTTTTCCTCGCCAGGCCCTGTTGCTCGAGCAAGCTTCGACCTTTCTCCCTTTTCGTGAATTGTGTGCGCTGGCCGATTGAATCGCGTCGCGGCCGGGAAAAGCCGCTGATGAAAACGGAGAGGCGAACCTCTCTCTGGTGCGCGTAGTGTTGCGCCGCCCTCGTTTTTGTTTATTCGCGAGAACCCGCGAACACTCGCGTTCGATATTAGTTTCCGCTGTTTCCCGGCGAAATGGCTAAGTTCCGCGAGATTCCGCAGCGGCTGGTTATTAGATGGCTCGAATGCTGATGGCGCCGCGGAAGTGATAAATCATTGGGAATGCGAGAAACTTTATTGGACGGCAGTCTGAATCTGATTTTAACTATTGCAATTATTTTGTTTGTTCGTGACAATTTTATTCTTTAGACGTGCGATACTGTCGATGCAGTACAGATACTTTTGAATTAATAACTATTTATTTGCAGCTACATTTTAATTTACGAAGTTAATAGCTTTGTCTTCTACAATTCGAATAAAAGTTTATTTCTCTCCAGCGAAAGGACATAAAAATTTATTGAATATTTTTTTAACCGATTTCACAATAATCAATTGCAGGATGCTCTGCAGTATAACACATTTATTTCATTGCTATCTCTCGTTCATACGACTGGAAAACTGAACTGTAATAATCTATTTGTAAAGGGAGTATTTAAAAATGAAGCTTAATATTGATTCTATAAATCCAGCGTAAATCAATTTTATCAATTTAAAATAATAAAGTAAAATAAAAATCCTACTCGATCCACATCGAATATCAATAAAAAAGCAGTAAATATTGGAAATTAAGTGTTTCACTAAAATCAAAAAACGTATTCCTTGCAATCAAACAAAATCCGCAGTGTTTCGCAAAATCCGTTTTAAATTCCCCCGAAGCAGTCGTTCGCCGGAGATGTCGCCGCATCTGAAATTTAGATCACTGTATGCTCAATAATTATTCGAGGATGCATCGCCCTAAAAATAAGAACGAAAAAGCCAGGGGAGAGACACAACGCGCGGAGAAAAAGTGGGAACGAAGAAGGACGAGACAAATGGCGCGAGCCGGGATGAGAAATGGAAAAAAATGCGGAAACACTGGATGGAATTGGAATGAGAGAAAGGTGAAGGGAGGTGAAAACACAGGAAGGAGAATAGGCGGCAGTCGGAAAAAGGAGAAGCCGCGGGAGAAGCGCGTGGCGCTCCTTTTTGTGTCGCGAAAAAAAGGGAGGAAAAGATGTCAGTCGGATTTCTATAGACTGCTATTTAAAATGTAGAAATTATGAGGGAAGGGAAGGAGGGGGGAGCCGAGCTCTAAACGGCATTTCAAACGAAGGAGATTATGCAAGAACGGGGAGAGGCGCATTTGAAAATCTTCCAAGATGTTGCGCAGATCTCTCTCTCTCTCTCTCTCTCTCTCTCTCTCTCTCTCTCTCTCTCTCCTCTCCCGCGTGTTTTTTTGCTTTCGGATGATGAAAGGAGCGGCGGGGGATTGAAATTCTATTTACTCAATGGCCTTTCACTCGGAAGAAAAAACGCTTTTCCTCCTTTCGCAGAGGAGGAGAGAGCGCACCAGCTGGAGAATCGAAATTAATTTGGTTAGTTTTCTTTGCTTAATGAATTCGGCTCGCAACCTCTTTAAACCGACTGCCATTGTTCCCTCGATCGGCCGGAAGTTGTTCGATAAATTTGCGAGGTTGAGTTCGGCCACCGAATGTTGTAGAGTGAATTGAACTTAAATGTAAACTGCTATCTGTTTATTAAATTTGTATTTGCGATAAATTTTTAGTAAAATTCTCCATATTTGTTGGCTTTATTCATTCGTAGCTTCGACGAATTTCGCTAATTATCAATTTCATTACAACTGTCGCAATTGCTCTCAATTATAAAATTTAATCGTTCAACGGGCTTCCACTGATGTGCTGTTATTTCATTACGTTTATAATGCTCTTTATTTAAAATATTTACCTTTCTAAATAATATATGTATTAAAGATAAATCGGATGAGTGAGCATTTTAATAATAAACTGACGATTACATAGAATTCATATTTACAATATCTATAACACATTGATGACTTAAACGTTTTAGTTGGCTTATTGAAACTCTCTTCCATTATCTGCCATTAAAGTCCACTAAATGAACTATTAGATAGAAAAGTGCGTTAGCTAAAAAGAATTGGATAAGTTATACGCCGCTATAACGCATGAATAGTTTTTATTTCGCTGTTGTAAGTACGAGCAATAGAAATGAAAGCACGATAAAGGGAAAGTTAATTCTGCGAAAATGGTCCATCAAAGAATCTTTTTTTTTCTTTTATATATAAAAAAGCCAATTGAAATCCAGATTATTACTTCTCTACTTTTTCATTTTAAAAATAGCCGATTTCAAATAACGAGCAATAATCTTCAATCGGCTTACCTTTTTGTTAAATGTAAGTTCTAAAGTTCGCCGGCTACTCATCCATCTGACTCCACAGTTCGATTTAAAACAGTCCGGCTCTCCCTCCAATAAGCGTACAATTTCGCGCGATATCCTCTTGCACTTTTTCAACCTTCGGCTCACAGCACAGGAGTAAAAAAGGAAAAAGCGGAGGCGAATCCAACGTGTACGGCTATTTGTTTCTCGTTAAACCCTCCTTTTCCACACGTCACTTTCGATCGGCGATGCTCGACTGACCCTTCATTCGCACGACTGGACGGGGAGGGGAGGCTGAAAACGCCCGCGGCTATGAAAAATCCACGTCCCGGAAGGGTAGCAGCAGCAGCGACATCCTAAGGATATATCCAATCTCAAGTATTCCAAGTATTTTTCACTCCCAGCGGCTCCGATTCACGGCGGAAAATTGTCAAAAGCCCGGTGCCGCAGCCGCGAGAACCAGTGGACGATACTCCCGGAGTCGATAAATCGCTCCGCGGCCCAACGGTCCGCCCGCGAATATCGCGCGAAAATTCAGCGAAAATCCAGAAAGCTTCTTCCTAGGCAGAAGATACCGGCACGAAAGTCCGAGCGTTAAAAGCTGGAGGCTCAGGCGGGGGTGGCTCTCGGGCGGCTCGCCGGCAACTACCGGCTCTCGGTCGAGACTCTCCGGACGAGTCGGCGGTGGCGGTGAGGGCGTCGGCGGCGCTGTTGCGCGCGCGCGCGCACTAGACGCGACGCCGTTGGGCCATTCATCCCGAAGTATATACGCACACCTGCGGCTGCGTGTGGGGGGAGAGAGGCGCCGGGTTACGGATACACAGAGAGAGCCGCGGGGAGGGAAGGACCGGCTACTTATCCCCATTATCCGAGCTGGATTTTTTTTCTCCACCGGAGGGGGAGGAGGAGGAGGAGGAGGCAATGACTGCACTGCACCCCGACGCGATCGTATTGCCCTCGATGTCACTTTGCCAGGGCGTTACGAGGAGGATGGATCATGGCGTAAAGGATTTTCCCCCGGAGGAGGCTCGAATTAAACTTTGATAGTTGATAGCGTTGCGAGGATTCGGCTGCGAGTTTCAACAGTTTCTGATATCGAGCCGCGCCGATGCTTGGCCGCCCGCGCGTTAACACGCAACGAGCTTGTTTCATAAACATTATTTTCAGAGGTTTTATTGGAGCTGGTGTGCCTTTTAAGTTTTTTTTACAAATTCCATTTTGGGGATTTCGATTTTCATAATACTATATCGTCCTGCAATAATTTCAAAGTGCGATACAAATTTATTGATTACCAACTGTATACTCTCAATGTGATGTGAGAAGATTCATTTAGATTATCAATTTTAGTGCTAAATAACTAGGTACGCTGGAAAAAAACTGAGTTTAAATAAATATTTAAATAGATACTAATAAAATATAATTTCAATTTGAATAAATATTCTTTTAATTTAAAATAAACAAATTTTTAAGTAAATATTTGATTTTTTAGATTAAATATTTGCTTGAATTCAGTTTTTTTAGTGAATGCTTATATATATATATATATATCACTTTCTATATTATCACTTTTTAAATAATTCTTATCATTAGATAGAAACAGTTTGAAATTAGTGTTTATTGATTTGTTAGATGATTAAATGGTTACGTATTATTATTGGTGATAGTATTTTGAAGAAGATTTAGAAATTTTCAGCTTTCAAAAGCTCTATACGTTGATTGCCTTGCCTCATATATCAATACTGTGATTTATATAGTAACATTTTTATATTCCCAGCATTTTTATATCTTTTTATATTCTAATAAATAATAAAAATCATTGAAGAATGAAAATTTTTAAACATTTTTTTTTAAAGCTTCGCTATCATAAGAATTTAAAAGGCATGAAAGCAATCAAGCGTAATATACTTTTTATTAAAACAATTTCGTAATTATTACAAAAAATATTAAATGCAATAAAGCCCATTAAAATGAACTATGTTGTTCAAAATAAAAGTGAAATAAATTTTCAGATATAATTTATAGCAGTTTACTGTATAAAAACAAAGGCATTAAATGCGGTCGAGCCATAAATTTTAAACTAATCGAAAAAACTTTTAACCATTCGAAATACTGAAACTGCGACAAACAACTAAGAACTCTCATCGTGCTGCAACTTCAAATAATCGCAGGAATACATGCATCAAACCTATAACAAATAAGTGCCACTCAATTTCCTCGTCCCAGATTATGAAAACAAATGTGAAATGCTGAGTTGTATACTGCGCCGCATCCAGATTAAAAGTGCTCTTGGAATGGAAATTTTACTTCTGCATTCGAAATTTTTTAATAAAAAAACAGACTATTTAATTTATTTGGAGGTTGTAAAATTACAAAAGTCAAAACCCTTTTCAATTTCTCTCTACTCCTGCACTTTGCAAGCAAAACAAAAGCATTCCTTATAAAAAAAAAATCAGTATTACGAGAATTCCTTAATTTAAAAATTACACCGAACGAAATGCACCGCAATCGCGAAAAAGCACAAGGCCCGAAAATCCCCACGAAACCCGCCGGGAATCCTTAGTTTTACATCCCGGAAGCGCCGCCTCGCAAAAATTATCCGGCAAAGCGCGGTAAGCACGTTCCGGTCATAAAAGCACCGTATACATAATCGGCCGGCGTACACACGTATCTCCCGAGCGAATCAATCGAGCAACGACGAAGCCCCCCCCCTCCCCGCCGATAGCATCCCGCTTCTCCCGGCGAGAACGAGTTTGTTTTTCAGCGTAAAACAGAATCAATTTCCAGAAAAATTCACGCTCGGGGCTTAGACGCCGATGCATCCCTGACCCAAATCGGAATTTATGAAATCGCAAGGCATAAAGGTTATCAGGCTGGCCGGGAAAAATGGCCGAGCGAGAGAGAGAAACGCACGTGGGGCCAGATCATGTCTGGCCATAAGTAGCGATCTTAGATAGGGGAGGAGCTCCGCTTGCACGGGATCTCTCTGCCCACGAGAAAACGGGAGAGCGAGACAGAGAAAGAGAGAGAGCTTTTATGCGTCCCCGTACAAGCGAGAGCGAGTATGAAAGGAGGAAGGCGAAGATAGCCGAAAGGCTAGCGCGCGGGATATTTATTTTTATACGTGTTTGCACGCTACAGATACCAGTTGGAGCTTTTCACGGTGCGTATCTCCATGCAGATGCAAGTGGAGTAAGGCTAAGGAGACGTGTTCCTTTGGGCAATTTGTTTGTCGAGGAGGGCCGCTCTCGCCGATGCATCGATCGAGATTATCGCGCCGAGGGTGATGGAAAGCTATAGGAGATGCGATCGCCGACTAATCCGCGGGTTTATCGCTTTTTAATATCTTCGCTAAATTCCAAGATTTTACGAGTGACTGGAAAGCTTTCTTTAATTTAACGACAGTTTCGTGGCTTTTGGGGTACGTATTAACAAGCGAAGCGAGAATGGAGATTTTAAAGGAAATTATGTATTATATCGCTTAATACGAACTTAATAACGAACTTTAATTTGAATTCAGCAAGAAATTAAACGAAAGGTTGTTCAGACGATATAATTGAATTATATATTTAATTTACGCCAATTTTCAATTAACTATATACTTAATAAAATACTTTATTCACGAAATTGGAAAACACAACAGCAGCATAATATTATGCGCACACCTCTTTTCGCGAATAATGCGCATGATAAAATGAACAACAAATATAATAAAGAAGACAAAATAAAGTGTACATAAAATATCGAACGGCGCAGTAAACAAAAGCGAGCGCTTCCCCAAAAGAGACCAAAATCCGAGCCACCGCCCGCGACTGCATAAGTGCGTGAATGAACTATCGGCGCGATAGCGGCGAAGAATAGTATATAGCGCCCGTAGGTAAAGAGCGCACCCAGTAGCGCAGCTAGCTGGAATCGTATGTGCGGGCGACCTGGGCTTATCCTCCCGGAGATAAGTCGATTTAACGGCGTCGTCTCGAGAGAGAGAGAGAGAGAGAGAGGGGGAGAAAGAGCGAGAGCAAGCCCCGAAGTAGAGAGTGAGAATCAGTGCTCGGGAGTTTGCCCATCGTTCGGCTAAGCCGATGTCGTAGATAGCTGGCGAAGATTTTGCTTTTACCGCGGAGGTAACTGCGTCTTCTCGGCTGGCGAGGCGGCCAGAGTGATTGGAAAGACTCGACTAATGGCGCGCTCATGGAAAAAAGCTCGGCGCTGACTCCCCGCTGCTATCTGTCGGGCTGCCCGATAAAGAATTGTTTTTCGAGTGATTGTTTCGCGAGGCCGTGCGGGGCTCACGCTGATTTCGGTCGACTGATTTCGTCGCCGCTGAATTCGTGGTAATCGAATTCATTTCTATTTTGGGAATTTCATGTATTAAGGGGGTTGAAATAAAACATCAGCAGAGTGGAGGCGATGCTACACAGTTACAAGCTGTCAATGATTTTATGAAAATTTAAAAAGTAAGTAAGAAAGTATAGAATCAAAATATCAAATAAAAAAAAATTGATTTTTTGAAATTTTTTCGGTATATAACCCCCTTAAATTGTTTCGTGAATCCGATGTTTAATAATATTCTTCGCAATTTATGATAATTCGAACAAAATTACTTGTTCGAAAACAGTTTTCAATCTTTTCTATGTACTTTGTACTCTGAATCCGACGTGTAATGCATCCAGCCAGGAAATCCCAATAAAACCATCTTGTCTGCAAAAAAAAAAAAAAAAAATGTATTGCCAAAGAATGTATAATAATAATCCGCAATATACTGTTTCCAAATAGTTGATACGTTGCAGCAGCAAAGTATCAAAGGGAAACATGAGCAGTTGATTTCATTTAAAAGTCGTTTGATACCGGCATATATCGATGGAATATCTTCAGTGCGCGACATTACAAGCCGCACAAAATGAAGGAAGCACCTTTGACGTTGATGTTTTCCCGTAAGAGCAAGCCGGCATCCCGGTTTTCGCTTATTTCCAGCTTCCCAAAGCTCGCTCAGTCTCTCTCTCTCTCTCTCTTCTTTTCCACTCTTAAAACCAATGAAACATTGAGAGCAATACATAATTATTCACGTTCCTTTTCGTTTTCCCATTTCGTTTGATTTCCGACGCTTTGCACTCACTCGAACCCCTCGGCAAAGGCGTTCCTCGTATATACGCTGTATACCTTTCTCATCTCGTTACGCGTAATCTCGTGCATTTTCCAATTACCTTGGCGTTCGCAACATTAATTTAAAGATTTTACCTCCCTTTACATCCTGCCTTCAGAATTTTTTTGATTATTAAAAAAAAGACGTAGGTTAAGTTTAGTTTGTAAAAAGTACTGAATTCATTATTTTCAGTTATTTTACGGAAAACTAAGTAGTTAAACAACATTTATGGCGGAGTAAAATAAACATGATTTGCAAAAGTAAAACACAATACATATATATAATGCGAGCAAAGCTTAAAATTCAAATTGTTCCAATTCTGACGAGTATAAATACAGATAATTAATCGCTTTTTTAAAAATTGCGTGTTTCAGTAGTCTGCTATGTATTTCAATAGTAACAGACTAAGCATCAAAATCTTTTCTTAATTATATAAGTAAAGTTACTTTCATTAATGTTTTAATTTTGTTCCAATGTTTTTCACTAAAAACATTACGTGAAGTAAGAAAAGAACCAAATACCTATTCTTCTTTAATATCCGTTTCAAAATCATTTAAATTTAAATTTCATCAGCTGACACCCCGTAAATTCGAAACAGTCAATAAACCTACAGTTCTCTTCAGATTAATACCTTTTCCAATTACTTTACGAAACTTCAATATTTACAGAAAGTTTTTGCTTTCGTTTGGTTTCGGAAGAAATAAAAAAACGTCTGCTTTTAAAAGCGCAAACAAATTCTACATTTTTCCAATTTCTATACCATTTCCATTAAACACGATTATAAAATTATTCACCGGCAATGTGTATCATGTTTACCCACCTAAAACATCCCTTATCATAGCATTACTTTGACAGTCCGCGCCTACAATGCACAGTCTACCGATCAAAGCATCGCGTAGCTTCCGATAACAAATAAATGAAGGTATGGCGCCGTTCGTACATTCTTGTCGCTTCCCAACTGAGAAGGTACTTTCATTGCAATATCCATCGCTCATACACCGATATGCCAACAGAAATCCTATTTTGCTCGCGCGCAATACGTCGGCTCTGTTATCATACGCCGCTATTTCCTACTTACACTCGAAGCCGCGGCACAGCGGCTCATCCGCGTTGTACTTGCTTTACATCGAAGATCTTCCCCTGTTGTCTCCGCTTCCGCATAACTCAACCGTATAGCTGCTCCTCGATCCTCCTCCTTTTGATCCTCGTAGAAACTCGGAAGTTCAGAATATTCAGCCTGTTTACCCCCTGCCCGGGGGGTAGTACCTCGACTTTCCTCCATTCGGAGCGGATTTTCACCCAACTGATTAGATTAATTATCAAGAAATTACTGTCAAAAAAGAAATCGGAAGCGAGCTCGGCATTAATTAAAAATAGCAACATTTTCCAGAGAAGCTTAAGCGCGAAACAAGGAGTTCTCTTCCTTTCAGGGTCGCCTCACCCTCTTAAATCGGTCACGCCCGCGAGCTCCTCCGCCGCGTCGACAAAAGCAAAGGCAAAATCCCCGAGAGCAAAATCCCTCTCTCTCTCTCTCTCTCCGTGAGCCGCGCGCGCGCGCATCTAATTACGCATACGTCATGCGCATTCCCCGTGTGCTTGCCTGCCTTCTTCCCAAACGCGCCGGCTTAGCCTTTATTCCGCCGGCGCGGCGAGACTCCTTTGAAATCCGAAATCTTCGGGAGGGCCAGTCTCATTAGCCGCGGAGATTGCGGTGTATTGTTTTAACGGACTCTCTCCTCTGCCTGCTTTACGTCTAGCTTTTTCGCTCCGCCCTCCGACTTTCTTTTCCCGAGAGCGGTAAAGACGCGCGCTCCCGGGGAGATAATAGCCCGGGAAATTTTCGAGCCCCGGCCGATCCGGATCTGCCTCGAGCTTTGATATTGTTTTTGATTTGTAATTTTCCGCGGGGAGCGCGGCTTCCTTTTTTTTTTCTTTCTATTTTTGGCGCTCGCGCGCAAATTGCTCTTTTCTTTCATTTGAAATCCAATTAAGTGCACATCGGGTTAGCCAGAAGCAAATTGCAGAAAGAACGGTTACACGACTCTCCAGGCGTAACGGTCCTGGTAGAAATCTCAATCCAATTTTTCGGTCGTTAATAGGTATTTTGAATTGGAATCATTAAAAGTGCGAAGAAAAAGGGAGAAAAATCCTATTTCTTGTCGTATTTTTTGCTCATCCGTGAAACGTATTTTTTCGGTATTTCCAAGCTTGTTATATTAGCCAGTTTAGATACCTCTAAAAGGTCTAAGAACTGGAGTGAGAAAGTGACGACAAGAAATTCACATTTTGCTTATTTCCTCAAGGAGGAATAATTATTAAAGTTTATTGGTTTAACCTGCTTGTTTGCATTTTTGTAAGTTATTCACAGCACTTAAATACTTTTCAAAACATCACTAGATAAGTGAGAACAAGAACAGCAATTTAACAAAAATAAGTGTGATTATGTTCATTCCATTAAATGCTTTAAAA
>UCOL01006134.1:0-10054 GCA_900474335.1 Ormyrus nitidulus | reverse complement strand
ATCCTATCGCTTGATTCGAGAGTCTTCATAGAACCACCTTAAACCCAAAGAAGTATTAATTTAAATAATCTGAAAAAAGAGAATTATATTAATAATATGTTGTATTAGTAGTATTATATTAATATATTGAAAATCTGATAAATTAATTGATATAATTTAGAACAGTTTTCGACTATTTAATCAAGAAATATTAAGATTACTCTACCACAATATCTACGGGTTGTAAAAATTGATGAATTTACACTCAGCAAAGCTTAAGATCTTTGTATTTTGTTATTTACAATTGAAGCTATTCGTATAACTACATGTTTTGATTTAGTAATTTAATAAAATTTTAAAAAGCTAATGAAAGCTAATTGATTTACATTTTTCATATTACATCTGAAATTCAATGTATTATTTTTTTCAGGCGAGTTTAATAAGACACTTTAGTATTACTAGCTAACTTCAGACGCGATACGCGCGCTCAATTTTTTTATTATATGCTTATTAGAAATTTATTCATTGTATTATACGTTCAAAATATTTTTTCTATTATATAATAATTAAGTATTAAATAGAAAATAAAAACCAATGACAATATCTGCACGTTATTATTTTTAAACGTCTTTTTATTTTCTATTTTATATATCAAATATGTAGAAATTTCACTTTTTATGCACACAGAGAAAAATTACTAATATGTAGTCATATTCATTTAATATTAATGAATATGATTACATATTAGTAATCCTTTCTTTCTGTGTGGTCATCACTTTCTTAAGAGAGAATACCTTTTTAATTAAATCTAAATGTTGAGAAGTTTTCTTATGCTGAAGCGATTGTATGTCCTGTGACGCGTAGAGATCCCACTTCGGGATTTTACGCGTCTCTGCGAGCCAGAGTCGTCCGCGAGCGACTCTTGTATAATTGCCGTGCGCGCCACGGGGTTGCGCGAACGGCGATAACTAAAAGCGAAAGATAAGGGAGGAGCGAGATCGACGCCGGGCAGGTCGATACGCGCAATGACTGGGGAAATCGAACTGGACGTTCGAATCGAACAGGTGCGCGCGCGTAAAGAGTGCGACGAAAGCGAGGAGCGAAGAGCGGGATTTTTGTTAAGAAGCGACGGAGACGAGTACGAGTGAGCGGGGAAGGGACCAGTCGACCTACAGGAGGCGCGGAGGGAAATCGAGAAGGGACGACGGATCGACGCGAGCTTCAAAGCAGCTCCTCACGACACCCGGCGCGCCGCCATCTTGGCAAAGGGCACGAGCGCTGAACGGAACTCCGTTGCGGCGTTCAGCGTGCGTCTCCTCGTAAGTCCTATAACTTAATCTTTTTAAAGCCTACGTGCGCGTTCGTGGGTCCTTCTGTGTACGAGGCGGTCGAACAGCGGATCGACCGCGATCCGTTCTTTTATCTCTCTTGCGAGTCGGTGCGATGACTCGTACGCTTCTCGAGGTCAGTGCACCCGCGAGTGCACCAAGTTCGATACTTTTTTCTCGGTGTGGAGACTCGGGTCTCCGAGTGACCGCGCACATCGTTGCGGTCATCTTGCAATGTGCGACACGAGCACGGTCGCCTCGCGTTCTCGGAATTCTATCGTGTTCTTCTGAGTAAGCGCGTGCGACGGCACCGGCCGGCGCGCTCACGCTCTCGCGTCAAATTATTTTTCTACTATTTTCGTGATTAGAGGGAATAAACTCTCGAACGTCTTTTACCTAACTCTCGCCTATTCTTTTCGAGCTACCTACTCCTTGCCTGCAAAGGTCCCGAATACCGCCACTCTCCGCGGTAATACGACCGCGACGGTCGTACTCAAGCTGAGCAGCCGAGCCCGGCTACAAGCGGTCGGAGCGGCGCATAGCAGCTAGTAGCGAGAGCTACGCGCGCACACATTATCATCAAATCGAAAGTGAGAGACTTGGATCTCTCACGTTGTAATGGGCCGCGGCGACTCGGGTCGTCGTCGTGGTGCTCTCGGAGCATCCCCGAAGGTAAGAGTAGCCGAGCACTTGGCGTGCTACATTTCTTTCGGGAGAATATTTCGGCCCAGATTCTCTCCCGTTACAGTCCTATATAATGTTTAACAATTGATAATCCTGAACAAATCATCTACAAAAACCTTGCTGAAGATACATAAATAATTTATGCTATATTGATTTTAGGCAACAATGACTCAAACGACATCTGAGAATATTATATTTGACGAGCTTTATCGGTTTTTTCAATTGGAAACGTTACGCCCTGGTCAGTTAGAAGTGATTCAAACCATTCTTAAAAAAAAAGATGTCCTTATATGCAAAGAAACTGGCTTTGGAAAGTCCTTGTGTATTCATTTGGCAGGAATAATAAGAAATGGAGTGGTAATAGTACTTTCACTAACATCCTCCCGTGCAGAATATAAATTCCAACAATTATCAGAATTTAAAAATGTAAGAAGTTTTTCATAAAAATTACTTTAGTCAGAATCTTTGAAAATTTTATATAAAAATTTATATTTTAGATTAGGAGTGCTCTGTTATCTAATCCCGTTGTTAATAATGACGAACGGAACAGTGCTCAAGATTTGAGAAATGTTCTTACGAAAATAAATGATGTTTTAGAAGATTTGCAAAATGCTGATCTTTGCGAGTTGAAGTTTTTTTATACAACATTAGATTACTTTGTAAATTCAAGTAGATTTAATCAAATTTTGAGAAAACTCAACGAGAAAAATTTGTTACAAGCTATTGTAATCGATGAAATCGAATTAATATCACAATGGAGTTTGATTGACAGAAATCGAGTAACTTTGTATAAAATAAGAAGTTTGTACCCGAATGTTCCATTCGTTTGTCTCGCGGGACCTACAAGTAAGAAAAAAATAAAAGTGATTCAGCAAAAATTACACCTAAAAAAGCCTTATATGTAAATTTATTTTTTATTAAATAGTTTCTAAGTACGTGTATTTGATATCATTTATATCATTTAACTTAATTTATTTTATTGTAGATTGAATGAACCATCGATAAGACTAAATATTAAATTTAAAATTTTGTATAAAGATGAATTAATTACAGTTTCAAAATTAGTTGAAATTGTAAAAAAAATCGGTCAAAATAGATTTGGAATAATTTACTGTCGCACTGAAGAGGATTGCGATATTTTATCTAAAGAATTAAAAAATAACAATGTTGAGAGCATTTTTTTTCATCCTTCAGAAAGATCGAATGAGCAAAAGTTACAACTAAGTTCAATGAAAACCTCTGGGGTAATATATAATTTTATCTTAGTAAACAATTAATTATTTTTTAAGTGGCTAGTATATCAATTTCAATTATTTATAATTTTTACAAATTTAAGTTTCTTACAAAACGAAATTTATGATATATATGTATAAATTTTATCATTGAGACTGCACTACTTAAGATAATTTTATTTTTTAGAGTATCGTTTGTATATCTGGATCTATTTTAGATGTCAATTTGCCAAATGTTGATTTTATAGTGCATGTTTCAATGCCTAGCAGTCTTGATTCTTATATTCAAGATGTTAGCAAAGCCAGCAAAACGAGTGACTGCACCTGTATTCTCTTTTATCATGTCAGCGATTTTAAGCAAAATTTTCAGTTTTTAATTGATTCAAATAAAGAAAAAATAAAGTATGTTCGTATGGATTCTAGAAAACAATTGCAAGCCTACTTAAAAGAACAAATATGTGAAATGTTTGATGTAGTTATATACGGAGAAAACATTACAACTTGCCGACAGGTTTTTCTTTTAAACTACTTAAACGATGAAAATGTGCTTGAATCTTGTGGAGTTTGTGATATTTGCGAAACAATGAAAGATTACTTTGTTATTGAAATGTCTTATCATTTGAGAAAAATACTACTGGCTATTTGGGCTATAAATACTTATCAGAAAGAAAATTGTTATGATGACTTTTGGGGAACGATAGACAATATTACAAGCTTACTTTTAGGTGATAAAAGCATTGATTTGAAAAGTACGTGGTTTGTAGAAGAATGGTTCTTTGGGTGTTTTAACTCTTGGGACCAACAACTTTTACACAGATTAATTTTTATACTGCTAACTAAACGATATTTGCAAGTTAATCACACTTTTGAAAGTGAATATAAAGTACTGCAAAATTTGATTATCACAAATAAGGGTCAAGCATTTGTTAAATCGAATAACGAGGTGAAACAAATTTAAAAGTATTTTTTTTACATTCGCAAATAAGTGTATACATTATTCTAATATATCTTTGCAGTTCAACGTCACTTTTTCTCGAAAAGATATATGTTTTACTAAGTGGTTAAATGAAGATAAAATCAAAATTCAATTTATGAAAGATCTAGAAGGCATTGTAAGGTATTATATGTCACATCATGATAATAATATTCATGAAGAACTGTATAAAGCCTATATTAGCGAACTATATCAAGTTATTCCTGGGACTTGGGAAGTATTCTATAATATTAAATGCAAATATATACAAAGTATAAAAAACGAATTTGATGAAGAGTTATTTACCGTTTGTTTAGCTTATTATAGAACGTTGATAAGTAATTATCTTTCATATTACTTTTAGCATAGAAATTCTATATATATAATTTTATATATAATTTTCTTGCTTTTAATTAAATAAAAAAATGAGTTTGAATGTTTTGAATTATTACTAAAATTTCATCGATAAATTGAATTTTTCTAATCTTACCTATAAACGACGATGCTGTTTAAAATCTAAACATTTATAATTTACTCATTTTTCTGCTATATAATAATACTTTCTTCATATTTATTTTTATATTTAATTAAAAAAGTTTATGTTCTAAAATTCGTTACATTAGTTTAATATACTTATATAATCTTTTCAGACATAAATTATGGAAGCGACGAAACAATCAACGAATAAATATGAAAAATCTAATCAAAAATATGCGCGAGATTTCCTTGAAGGTTTTTCTGATCATGATGGCACACTCGAAAAGCTATTGAATACCAGGTTTACTGGTATAAAAAAGGTTTGTTCAAACTCTACCTACTTTTTTAAAAATTAAAATTATTTAAAAGTATTTTCTCCAATAACTATTTGTAGTTCACACCATTAGTATTGGCGGTTGGAATCCATATTGGAAATTCAACAACAGTGCCAAATTTGAGGTATACATCATATACACCAAAGAAAAACTGTACTGTTTATACTAGCACTCCATTGATTAAAAACGAGAGACCTGCATTTTTCAATTATCAAGATCTAACCGCTAATACTTCTATATCATTATTAGCAAAGTATGATAAAACAGCATCGGGACAAGAAAATAGTTCAGAAAATTCGAAAATTTATCTTGATAACCTTAAAAAAGAGAAGAAAGAGAATAAAGATTCTCTAATTTATCACGAAGAAAAAAGAGATTATAAAATACGTGATTTCGATTTTACACATTGCAAAAGATTAAAATGTGAATCATTTTCAGCTTGGGATGTTAAAAATGTAAAAAATGTGAACACTTTTTAAAAAAAAAGACAGTATGTACACTTAATAGTAGTACGTACATTTACCTTATTGTTTACTATTTTAAATATTTTGTTTAAAATTTTGATGATGACAAAAAGTATTTTTATGATGAAAAAAAAATTTTTTATTTGAAAAATGTTTTAAAATATAGTTTAAGATGTCTAATCAGTGTTAAGACAATCATACAGTTTTATTGTAAGAATAATGATTTTTGGAGATTTTGTAACTCACAGGAAGTTAAATCTAAAATATTATCAATCTTACATAATTTTCTCTTATTTTAGAGAGTAAAGACAAAAATTAAGTAATTATATGATTAATTAATTACATTTTTTTACGATGCTTTATTTTAATATGATAAATTTATTTCATATTCATTTAAAGCCACTCTCTTGCAAGAAAATGTTATAATTTCCTTGTGTATATTTTTCTATTTTGTACACGCATGTGATAATAAATAAAATGTATTAAGAACCTAAATTCTAACGTCATTTCATTTTAGTCATAAATCTAGCAGAGTAATAGAATCTTTCGATGAAATTTCTTTTCCAGTCTAAATAAGTCTGTTATTTAAATTTGTAAATTTCTTGTTTCTATTATAAAATTAAATTGTTTCGCAATTAAACTGTGAAATTTATTGTCGGCATCTTCAACCTCTTGCAGACTCGCGTAAGAGTGAAAAAAGCTCTCGTTTAAGATTCCTTATAATTGTCACGCAACGAGTTTCCTCTCTTTCGTTTGGACTTTTGAGAGATTCGCACGCTCGAGCTTTTTCCCCCAGGTGCACTTCGGCGACGACGAAACAAAAGTGGAAAGAGTGCGTGCGAGTGGCTCTTTTCGTTCCCGGCGGCGGCAACACCTCGTGCGATTTTAATGAAAAAGTCGACGAGTCACGCGACATTGGGACTTTCTTGCGAGCTTTCTTTTTATTAGCCTGAGTGTTAACTGGAAAGCTGAAGTCTCGGGAATGGAAAACTAGGAGCAACTTTAATTAATCGATTCGCTTAGTCTTACTGTTATATAAGCAGCTTTTTGTTACTGTTGCGCATAATTCGTAATAATTATAATTATTATTCGCAAATACTTACGTAAGCTAAACGACATGAGTTTTAAATTGAATCTTATATAAACGTTACAATTACTTGTAAAATTTTACCCGTCTTCCGAATTCAATGACTTAATGAAAATATTGTTTACTAGTCTGATTATATTCCAGCAAGTCTTTCATAAAAACAAGGATATTAAGCTAGCGTAGCCACTTCATAAGCCTCTGGTCAAATCGTATGCATATTTGTTACGCCGTACTCGGTTTTTTTACTCCAGTCGTTCCCGAGAAACAATGGATACGCTAACTTAATCTTAAGCTAGCATAGCCACACTCTGTATCTCCTGACCTTATAAAGATATCAATCACGAGACTGGTGACTTATTTTGTTGCTAATTTGTTGCTGAAAAAGCCAATTGGTTTTCATTTTGTGGCTCCAGCCTTAGAATAAATTAAGCTAGCACAGCCACCTCTAGAACTCCGACCCTAATTAATATTTGTTTATGAAACCAATGACAAAGTTTGCTTAATTTGTTGCTAATTCGTTACGCCGTAACCGGTTATATTTAATTTTACCGTACACTAAACAGAGCGTACCTATCATTACTAGATGATGCGAAAAAGCTGGCAACATCTCCAGAATGAAGCGACATAGGGGAAAGAACGAAGAAAGGCGGATTCGAGAAAGGGTCCGGAGAAGGCAATCTGCCTCTTCGTGGTTTTTTAAGAACCTTAACGCCCGCTGATTCTGTACGCGCGATAGCGGAATGCCTCAGGGGCCAACTCCCGTTTTGCATTTCGTTTGCTCAATGTCTAATTCCGCCGCCGCTCCCTCTTTTACTCTCACGGTTAGATTCGAATTTGAAAGGGTCAAAGGGGAGAGCCCCGGGATACGGCGTATCTTCATTGCTTGAGAACTTGATTATTCTGCTTGAGTAACAAAAAAAATACGTGCTAAGAAGAGGTGCTTTAGTGTCAAGTCAATGAATTCAAATATGTTTTTGTAAACATATTTAGCATCTCGTATATATTATTATAATTGGATAATAAATAACATTAAACAGAATGTATACAGTAATTTTATTGAAAATTTGAAAATTGAGTTACCCGGAGGAAGATATTTTTCGAAAAGAAAATAACTTTATGTTTGTACTAGATATTTTAAGATTTTGAAGTTTTTAATCGTTTAAACTGCAGATAGAATCTAGAAAGTATTTTCCTCGCCATTATCTAAAGGCGGAATAATCAGCCATCGATTAATATTATCTTTCACCTTACTGCTTAATAAAGCCCAAAAATTCACGCCTGCAATCGCTAAATAAAACATTGCTACCGCGTAGATACGTCCTAAAAAGGAGACCAGAGACTCGTCGTACGCGCCTAGAGAGTCGAACGCGGGGTGAGAAGCACAGCAGCGGCAGAGCAGCCACTAGTCTACTGGCAAGAGCCGCGTCAAGAGGGATCCGTCAAGCTTAGGGTAATAGATGCCCCGGCGACATTAGCATGCCGTCGCGCGATTATTGGCATTACCGCCGCTTTACAGCTGGAACGGCGCACTCCTTTATATAAGCGTGCCGCGTCATTTATAATCGTCGAGCCTCGCCCCGCTGAACAATCGATGCGGAAGAGAGAGAGAGAGAGGCTTTTTCCGCGGGCTCGAGATGCCTGCGCACCCCCTTTTCTCGCTCTCTGCTTTTGCGGCTTGTTAAGTTCCCAGGGATCGCGATATCAAAGTGGCGATTAGGCTCGTTTCTTTTCGAGTTGATTAACGATCGGTAACGGCACGGGGGCTTGGAAACTTTTCGATCGAGGTTCAAAAGTAAGTTGGTTTGTTTGTTCTGAATTATTTTGCTTTAGACTTTTTACATTTTTAATGTTTCCCCTAGTTGCCTTTGGTCGCAAAAGATATTTCTAGATATATTAGTAACTTAGCTTTTACGTGAACAATAAAGATCATACCAACCACATCTTAACCCTATTCGAAACAGTAAAACTTTCCGCCGCGATAAAAAATCGACATCTCAATTGCGATCGGTCGTGTGTAAAGGCCTCGAATAATGAAGTATCCCCCGAGCAGCGATGCTGCTCCGCCTAACGCGACCGATATTAATTAAGCCAAGACAAACACGCACTTCGTTCTCTCTCTCAGTCTCGAGGCAGCGGGGGTTAAAGCACACACAATCGCGCGCCTTGCGGTAACCCCTCACACGGCGGGGGAGGGGGAGAGGACGCCTTGTCGCGTTTGCTCGCGACGCCGAAGTCGAGGGTAGAGGCGGCATTTGCATATTGTAAGTAGTGCGCGCGAAGCCGATATCATCATCCCGCCCGCCGCGACTGCTCGTTTATTTTGAACGCCAGAATTCGAGCGCCGGGAATTTAGTCCGCCTTTTTTCTTTTAACGCTCTCGGAGCAGCCTGGGTTGGAACTGGGATTGGTTTTGGCGTTAATTGTAATTAATTTGTGAAAAATTTTAAATTTATTCGTTTACGTGTTTAAAATAGTTTCCTAGAGAGTCGTTGAATGAAGTTAATCCAAAAAAGGCCACGGAGACAGTTTTAAAAATCTTCCAAAATACATGGTGAATCATGAAAATTTTCTTATCCAGTAGCAGCCTCGTTCCGCGTCCGTACATTTGCGCTCGCTTGCTTACAAACGCAATTTTGTAATACGAGCGGAAGTATCGCATAACCATCGCGCGGCCGGAGAGATTAATCCAACTGTTCCTAAATTATGCAGGCTTGCACGCTCGTGTGTTTCTATGCGTGCAGGCGCGGAAACGCTGCCAATTTGCGGCTTGGTCGCGATTCATTGCCTGGATGCGTTATAAGGGGGAGAGAGAGAGAGTCGTCGGTCGGCGTATATTTTCTGCGTGCGTGAATCGTTTAACATGAGCGAGTGCAGTTGTGGCCCGTTGCGGCCAAGCGCGATCGAGACCGGCGGACCGAAGGTGAGTCACACTCTCTCTTTTTCCGCGGCTCGCGAGCAAATCTGATAAGGTCCACTTGTCGCGTTGTTTCCCGGCTGCAATTGCCGCGCTCAACTTTTTCCGACCGGGACTCGGGCAACGGGCTAAATTTATTACGACTTTTGCAAATTTGAGCGTCGTAGCGGTAGCTGCGTGGTTGATTTATGTGTCTACTTAAAAAAATATTTGAAAATATGACGAGTGACTATACTAAAGCAAGTGTCTATATGCATATCACGTTTGAGTTATCGTTGAAAAGTATATATTATAATTTGAAATTGCAATTATTACTGAGAAATTAAAAAGATTTAGGAACATTTGAAATTCAGTTTTTAAAGATTAAAAAAATTTATGCGATTCTAAGTTTACATCCACATGGGAAAGCTAGATCATCAATAGCTTTGAACTCTTCCCATTAGCCCCCATCAAATCACATCTCCCGAAAACCCGAAACCTTCAAAAGCGGTGTGCCCGGAATACCCTTCCCGATAAGAACTCCATCTCAGCTTCGATACTTCGATCCGCCGAACAAGAAGCCATGCACCAGCACTCGAGGG
>UCOL01006133.1:0-10069 GCA_900474335.1 Ormyrus nitidulus | reverse complement strand
GACTTCTACTCACTAAAAAACACCCGCCATGACTATGGTGCGACAAGCTCCGCCGTATCCAATGGACTTTGGCTCCAGGATTGATGGTAAATTTATTTTGCAACCAATCAAAGTAAATTGTCTTTTTAGAATCAGTAAAGACGTGCTTTCTTTCTATGTTGGAAAACTCTGTATGTGAGCATATTCAAATCCGTATGGTTAACAATTAATTTATGAGTTTTTTTAATTGATTGATTTTGATAAGCAAATATAAAATAGTTTATTTTAATGCCCCTATATGGAAATTTAAATTTATTATTTGGGTATCAAAGTGTTAAAACTACTTCAAACGATCCTAAGCGATAAAAAAAGTTTGTCGCAAGCATAGAAACGGATAACTAGATCAAAACGATTTGGTTTAGTTAAACGGGCTGCTTAATTAAATTCGCTAATGGTAAGCTTATCACTTATATTCCTTAATTTTATCTGTAAAAACCCTTTTGTCATGATGACTGTCGGTCATTATGTTACAAATTTAGATGTTGAAGTAATTTTCAAACACATCTGTTCACCGGAAGACAAAATTTTAATAAGAATCGCGAAAGGCTTCTTTCTTAGCACTTTTGTAAAGTAGCAAGGTGTAAATATAGTGTGTTTTAAATGTTTTATCATGAAAGGTCAACAGTTTTAAAACAGATCTAATGAGTACAATATATGCCTACGCAACATGTTACCATTAAAATAGATGAACTTGACATATTTATGTCTAAATTTTATGGTATTTTGCTCATTAATAATAAACTAAGAGTTATTTTAGTGCTTAACGGAAGCCGGTTTGTACAAAAATTTTCTTTGTTCGATACAAGGCTCAAAATGTTTAGAAATTTTAGCTGATTCCATATACCATGTTATTTTGCAAACAGTGTCCTTGTTTGTATTTATTTTCTAGAATCCTCTATTATTATGGGCTTCAACTTAATAAACCCACTAGACTTTGCAATACAGTTATAAATTCATCTAAGAATCGGTTTATAATTAAGATTGAAAAGACTTGCAACATACAGTCTGCATATTGAAGGACATTTTTGGTTGATACAAGACCGGTCGAAAATGATAATTATAATCAATCTATAATTAAACAAGCAATTAATATACAATGGATTTTAATTTAATTCCTTGTAATTTTTAGGACCTCTTGTGAAATTCTATGTAAAATTAAAGGGCTTATTTCAAACCCAACAAACCCTTCTTTGCGGGTCTCTTTGTCCTCCGTCTGCCTCTCATTTTGGAACCACAATTTAATGGATCTTTCTCCCAAATTTAAGAGTATGGCAAGATCCCGCTGCGTTTGCTTTGAGGGATACTTGATTATGCTGTAAACCCTTCTAAGTACCAAGTTCTGGTAAGGGGTCTTCTTTCCCTCTGAGGTTCTCCTATTCTTTAATTTAAGGAGTCCAAACGCTGCATGCATTCTTAATTCCTCCTCCACAAAATCGTATGTCATGCCCTTGGCCTTATTTTTTTTATAAATATTTTCAATTTGACATTTATTGAAAGGCACATTAAATGATATGAAATAATTATAAATCAAGCCATCACATTCCGTGATAATTACAGTAAATAGAGATTTTTGCCATATGGTAAATAGTTCTTGTAGTAATGGAAGATTATTTGTTTATCAGTAAAATTTTTGTTTATGGATTATTGCGAGACATGTTCCATAGAATATAATATAGAACTTTTTGGACAACAAAAATAAAACTTCGGTTTTACAGACATCGTGTTTGCAGTACTTATCTGTCAGATTACATTGTTTCTGTACAAAGTGATATATATTAATTGATTATTCATTGATATGATGTTCAAGTTTTTATATTACATTCATTCATGTTTTATATAATGGAGTGTAAAAAATAATGGTAGTTTAGACACTTTATCGAAACATAGCAACAATATAATATATTTAAAACAGCACTCGCCATTAAATTTCTCGATAATCATAGACCTATGATTAGTTTTTGTGCAGTATATAAATTATTAATTAATAAAAAACAATTTGCTAAAAAACATAGTTGTAATATGATGTCTAGATTTCTGTAATAGTTACTTTTTACATAAACAGAGACAAAGCAAATCTTACAACTTCTATTTTCTCCTTCATTATCCTTAACATTCTCCTTATATAATATCGGATACAAAGTGAAATTTAGCTGATATAATTTCAGTGTAAAACCGAATGTATATAAGTTTAGATATAAGAATAATTATTTTACAAATTTTCATTCCGTTTAAACAGGCTAACCTTGCTATTATGTTTCTTTTTGAACTTAAGATACATTAATATTGTAAAGTCTACAAAGGGAGGGAGATAATTAGAATGCGGCTTTAATCTTAGATGTATCAGACGCACAACCCACAATGATGTACTGTTTTAAATAGGTTTGAATGTTACCTTTCTTATAGGAAAAACTTGTTTTTTTGCCTATCATACAAATTATTAATCCAATGACAATCTTGTCTAAAAGGTAGTTTAATTGCAAATGAGGAAGGTAACCATTGCTATATAAAAATATTTAAATTTGTAGCCTTTGATTAACACTCCATAAAGACATCTTACGTCTTTTACATCTTTTAAATCTTCAATGTTTTAGGCATTGTAAAAAAACTGAATATGTTCTTTAATACTAGCAAACCCGCTTTTGAGTTTGAGCAAATGACTGTGCCCTCGTACAGCAAATAAGCATACAGTGTTAAAGCATCACTTTCAAGTGTGACAATCAAGCATAAAAACATTGATCATTTATGAAATGAGAGCTAATCTATAGCATAATTCCTAAACAACTTACGTGTAACTTTATTAAATATAACGGACAAAGTTTTTCCATTACATGTTTCATATAAGCCATACATATGTTAGTGTCAGGGAAATTTCGGTCTAATATACAGCTCATACCGTCAACAATAAAATTTAGCGTCTAAAATGTTAAAACGGAGATGCAACTTTTTAACCTATGCAATATCTCTTCCGAATTTAATAATTAACGTGTTGGTTTGCAATCTATTTGAGTAAATCGCAGATATTAAAACATATTGGTTTTAAGAATTATGAATATAGGTGTTTTTTTTTTACGAAATTCATCAATTTGTGGTTTACAGGGAAAATCTTTAGAACTTGCAATAACCTGACACCTCATTGGAAGCCTCTGTGAGATTGACAGGTCTTTTGTCACATGGATTTTCTTTCCGAAATTTAGCATATCATGTCACAATTTCTGAAATATCAAGTACGACTTAGTGGGATGCAGTTAGATGCACCCCATGATCAATCAATATTTTTATACAGTATATATCAAATGTATGCCTAATTTTGAGGTCTGCTCAAGTAATCCTCCTCTTTAAGATGCACAGTATCTTTATATTAACCAAATAATATGTTTTGTCATGGTAAAAAATACTTTAAGCGGTCTATGTATATCACAAATCTTGGATTAATATCGCGAAGCTTTTAAAAATTTCTATAAGGTAATTTTTCTATTTGCATATCAGAATTTTGTTGGCTAAGTCTGTTTCTACTCAAAGATTTGGATCAAATTTCCTTAAAAAGTCCTTCTAGGTTTCGTTGGACACTAATCCTGATATCTACAGATAATCGCCTTAGAAATAACGACTTTATCTTTTTAGTCAACTAGAACACGCCGATGTACCTGATACAGACGTTAAGGAGACACGTGCGTATGTTGATCGATTTAAAATGAATATAATCAATGTTTTAATATATGTTTTTAAATCATATTAAGCTGTTGCGGAAATTGAATCATGACCTTTCGTATGCAGGTACATGAGCTGATCATTAGGACTGCAATCTTTCGAAGCAGGTGATTCTAGTAATTCATAGATAACACATTGTAAAATATTTTAAAAATTTACATAAATAGCCTTCATACGCATTTAAACAAAATACATACGGAGATGATATTTTTGCACAATTTAGATTTTTTTTATTAAAGAGATTTGTCGTTTTTCTCGCAAATCCGAAATTATATTACTTTATAGTGTCGATTTGTGTTCGAATGGCGTTTAATTTCACATATGACTTACAGTATTGTTCATAGACTATATTTACTAGAAGTAATAGAAACAAATAGTTCTATGGACTTAATATTGATGGTCGCCTTCACCATTTTTTTTTAATAAATGTTAAGCATTTAATAACTTGGGGGTTCAACCCTCACATCCCCCCTCCAGACGGGTAGTCTCACCTACTTCACCACCTTTTAAACTTTTCAGGTCATAGTGTCGCTTTTTAACCATTTTTCCATTTTCATGTCTTACAATATAGGAGTCGTTTTCACACATCGCAACAATCTTTCCAACTCTTGTGAACCTTCCTTTTTCCATTTTCGTTTTGGTTCCTAAATTTTCATTTCTTGCTATCCGTACGGGCTGACCTGGGATAAAACTCTCTCTGTATCTTCTCTTAAACCTGCTTGCATACTCTCCGTTTTCATCATTTTCAATAGTTGTATCCGCTGTCTGATCCTTCCACGCTTTCATTGGTGTACATTTTATAGCTGTATGCAAGGAATTATTATATCCTTTAATAGCCTTTTCTATTTTCTCTTCAATTGAACCGTCTGTTTGTTTGGTGATTGCTTCTCTAATGGTTCTTATACATCGCTCTATCCTGCCATTGCTCCTATGAGCCTCTAAACCTACTTTTCTATGTTCTATACTATTCTCTGAACACCATTCCTTAAATTCGTTGTTCACAAATTCATGTCCATTATCCGTTACATATTCAATTGGGAAGCCATCTTCACGTATCCATTTCTGTAGAACCTCTATAATCCCACTTGTTTCTTTAGATTTAATCATTTCCCCCCAGAGACGCCTTGAGAAGTAATCAATTCCAACAATCACATATCTATTTTCACCTCCTACGTCCATCAAATCTAGAGCAACTTTCTCAAGTTTTCTTCTCGTGACCACAAAATCAAATCCCCCTTTGGTCTTCCTATTGTATATATTACATACCTTACATTCCTTCAAGACCTTATTAATTTGATCTTTCATTCCCGGCCAATACCATCTTTGTTTAATATTATAGTATACCCTTTTAGCCCTTTATGGTTTAATGCTTGATGAATCCTTTTGATTTCCACTTCCCTTTGATCATTCTTTAATATCTCTTTGACCTTTCCCGTTGAAAATTCCCAGTACCTTTTTCCATCTTTTTCAAAGATATGTTTTTTCTCTTTGCCCAATGTTTGTTTTTCGACCAACTCTTTTTTCTTCTGTTCTTTATTTTTCTGATCCTCTGTCTCCTCAACCGACTCATACTGTCTACTTAGAGCATCTGCATCTGTCATCATTTCTCCCTTTACATATTCTACAGTAAAATCAAACTCCTGAATTTTCTCTATCCATCTATTTATTCTATTATTATTAAAGTAAGGCTTGTTTCTTATTTCTGCCAACGCTTTATGATCAGTCATTAGATGGAACTTCCTTCCCCGTAAATCACTCTCAAATTTCTTTATCCCAAACAAAACAGCCAGCATTTCCTTTTCACTAATTGTGTACCTTCTTTCTGTAGGTGTTAGCATCTTTGATGCCCATTGTATCGGAACCCATTTACCTTCCTTGTTTTCTTGCAATAAAATAGCTCCAATTCCTGTATCACAAGCGTCTGTCCTCAGTCTATATAGTTTATTGCTATTGGCTATCTTTAACTCTTTCATATCTCTCAACCCCTCTTTTAAATCTATAAAAGCACTCTCCATGTCTTCGGTCCAGTTCCATTTTGCATCCTTCTTAAGAGATTCTGTAAGTCTTGCTGTTCTATACGCATATTGTGGTATAAAGTCCCTGAACCAACCTGCCAATCCCAGAAATCTTCTTAATTCTTTAACATTATTTGGCCTTCTATATTCCAATGTCTCTTGTCTCTTTATCTCGTTTGGTTTCATGTCCTCTCCATTAATAGTTACTCCTAATAACTTGACTTCCTCTAACTTATATTGAATCTTTCGGGGTTAATCCTTAGCCCACATTCCTTGAATCTCATTATAACCTTCTCTAGTAACACATCATGCTCATTTGGACCTGTCGCATGGATAACTATATCATCCATGTACACTTCTACTCCTTTACCTCTAAACCTATCCAGAATATTATTCATAACTCTTTTCATGATGTGAGGAGAGTTTTTAAAGCCCATCACCATACTATTCCATTCATATACCCTACCATTTACCTCAAACGCTGTCTTGTGTTTATGATGTTCTTCAATCTCTATATGGTAGAAGCCTTCTTTTAAATCAATAACGGAAAATACCTTTGATCCTTGTGTAGCCCTGATTATGTCTTTTATTAACGGTAATTCATACGGATCTTTCTCTACTAATTCATTCAGCGCCATTAAGTTACTAACTAACCTGACATCCCCATTTGGTTTTTCCAACGCTCTTACAGGACTTCTCCATTCACTCCTGGACCTTCTAATGATTCCTCTACCTTCCAACTGATTCAAATAGTTCTCAAATTTATCTCTTAAATAATGGGGTACAACTTGACCTTTTTTTACTACCTTTACCCCTTTCTTTGTATGTATAGAACATTTTTCTCCTGTCAAATATCTAATCTTGCCATACGCTTCTGTTAGTACCTCTGGATATTTTAACTTTAAATCTTCTAACTTGTTAACTGCTCTAAATCTTTTAGCAATTTCTTTTTGTTCCGGCTCCGACCGTTTTGGTTTATCCTTCAACAATTTGTTTCCTTTTTGTTCCATCACCTCTTTTCTGTCGCTAGGTCTCTCTAACCTTTTCCCTTTGCATTCCCTTGCATAATGTCCGACATTTTCACACATAAAGCATCTTGCTCGTTGCCTCATCTCTCTCCTTACTCTGTAAAATCTTAATCTCTCTTCTTTCTGCTTCTCTTTAAACTTTATCAGTACCTCATTGTATACATATTTCATCATCTCTACTCTCTCTTGCTTGTGTTTCTCCTCTATTTCCTCTTTCTTAGCCTTTTCCTCTAGCTTAATTAGAATTTCTCTCCACTTCATTGGACCACCATAAAAATTTTCATAAATAAAATCCTGTAATTCTAAGGAAGCATATTCTAACACTTGTCTCAACTCAATCTCCTCGACCTCTAACATAACTTTAAGCCGCCAACCTATCCTCATTGCTTCTTTCAACATCTTTCTAGCCTCTTGACTACGGGCCTCACTTGTTTCCCTATTCATCCTTGTGTTCGCCATGTTAAGCATTTAATAACTTGGGGGTTCAACCCTCACAATAAATATAATTCTCAAATACGTAGCGATAATTTTGAATTTTAACAAAATTTAGGTCCTTTATTATTGTCTTAAAGTAGCTTGAGATGTGGTTATAGCTTGCATAGAAAATCCGGTTCGCTCGAATGTGGTCGTACATACACCGCAAGCTGTGCGTATTTACATACAAAATATAACATCTTAATTTGGCCGTGAGCACAACATGCACTACATACCGCTATGACTAAATTTCAGGAAGAAATTTTCTAGAGCGTAGGCTGCTAACCAACTTCGATTTTAAGGATCATTACTGACTAATCCTACGGCTTGGGCATTTATTATTTAAATAGAAACATCTGCTTCTGTGTCTTAATACAAACTTATCATATTCATAATGCCTACACACCTAATGCATGTAAAAATTTACTCGACAAGGTCTTTCGACATATTTTAGAATCCGAAAGGAGCCTTAATAATACTCATTTCTATCCAGAATTCCTTGTCAAAATCGTTCTCATTCATAGTATATGCGTATAGGTTGGGGTCATTTCATACGTTTAGCCATTTCCAAAAGATGTTTAACCAGTAAACTATGGAGCAAGTGGAATCACAAACCAACGTCCAGCGATAGAATGTCCAAGAAGTTCAGAGAAATAATGAAATTAAGTCTTATCCTATTTTTTATATGGATCTCATTCTCTCATGGACAAATTTCATTGATTTGAAAGATTTTAATTAGAATCTCAAGTAGTGTGCTCCACCCAATATACTACTATTCTTGAGGCTTTCTTACATCTAGACAATAAGAGATTTACGATTCCTTGTTATTAATTAAACGAGTGAACAAATTGTAATCCTTCGATCTAGGGATACTAGAGAGTAATTATATATACTAAACGTAGTTAAAATATTAATTTAAAGCCTGAGGTTGTATTAATAAGACTTCTAAGTCCATAAATAGAAATAAATTTTAAAGGTTAGTAACATTTATCAACCTTTAATAGAAATTGCCTTTAATCGTATATAATTAAGTACAATCAAGGGCTTGTATTGGTGGCTTAAGCGCTATTTTAGGTATTTATTAGAGGTCTTAAACAACAAATTTGCATATTGTGCCTAAGAAATTTTATTTTGCACTAAATTTTTAAGTATCAAAGTTTTTTTTTATAGCGCCGATGTAGAAAATGGTAATTTCATCCGTACATTTTATCATGACCATAATAACTTATGGTATTTGTGCTGTCGTTAATTTTTTAAAAAAGAAAACGCGGCAGAGATAGTTTAGTTGTTTAAAATTAGGTTTTTTTTAGTTAAATTGTTTGGTTCGCTTCCTGCTTAAAAAAAATTGTAGAAAACTTACCCTACTATTATAAAATGCCGGCAAAATTACTAAACGTTTACTTTCCTGGAAGAAATCTTGATCCAAAGAAACTCTCTACTTAAAAACAGCAGGTTATAGTTGTAGAAATACACAATGTTAACGAGGATGGCAAAGAAGCAAACAGACATATAAATTTTCTAAAAAAATAGATAAAATCACAGAAACGAGACCATGAGAGAAAAGTAAAGTGCAGATTGCCCCGATATATTTATAATTTCTGTATTCATTATATGAGAGATCTGAATGTAGTAAGTGAGTTATTTCACAAAACAAGATTTTTAGGCAGTCAAAAGCGTCGAAAACAAATCACAAAACTCTACTGTACGAAGTCAGTCTCTAAAGTGGGCACAAAAACTGCAGATCGGAAACAAAAAATCGGCTACAAAAACTAGAGGCGGCCAGTTCTTAAACCAGATTATCACGTAGTAAGATATCGAAATGTTTATCGTTGATGTTGGTAAAACAAGTTCTGTTAAAACAAGGAGTAGAATAGTGTAAAGGACATGCAAGATATGTTTAGTGTAGGCGAATACACTGAGAGTATACTATTTGGTTGTGCTTGTACAAACTTTTCTTGAAAGGCGCGACTCTGTACAATATATCGAATTAGTGTGATTGTTTCAAAGGTGCTGTTTTGCTTCGTTAAGATTACCGGATAAAAGAGGCAGTCTAAAGCACAATTGTATAGTCAGCACAATAAGCCTTGCGATTGAGATTTTGGTTAGCAATACGCTAAAAAAAAATGCATAAAACTAATTACAAGGTATGTATTTAGATTATATATCGCTTTGATCTATGGTCATATAATGAATTACAATGAAAACATTTGCTTTTAGGTTAGTATATTAGAATACTGCTATGGCATTTCAGGATTAATTTCTATTTTTCATATGACTAACTTTATATCATAAAAAAGTCAGATACACTGTAACTGGCTAAGTGCGACGATATTTAAATGAGCAGTATTTGTATCTTAATTCCTTACATTCTCTCATATAAAAATCATGAGGAGCGTGTGTCCTGAAAAAACTTTCCGAAATAAGTATATATAGAAACAGAAAAGCACCTAGTTCTAGTGGTTCTCAGACAGGTTAGGTCGGTTTTGAGCCTATCCACGCATGTTTATCCTTTTTTTTTGATTCACACGCAAGCCTAAGTGTTAGTTGAAATAATGATTGTGTTAGGTTGAGAGGCATCCATCCGAATAATAACTTTAAATGGTTTTTCTACTTCGGAGCGCTAAAATACAGGAGTGTTAACATATCCAAAAATAAATATATATAGTCGAGGTTTAGAGGTGATAGATATAAAAGTTTAAATGAAGACTTACTACAGCTCTAGGAAATGCAATATACTAGAGCTAGGCCTGCTGCACAATCAGCTGCCCCCAAAGATAGCCTGCTTACCATGTCACGGTCTACGCA
>UCOL01006132.1:0-10065 GCA_900474335.1 Ormyrus nitidulus | reverse complement strand
GTACTTTAAGGCGCAATTATCAGAATTATCGAGAAAAAATCACCCACGCGTAGGCGCATTGCGAAAATTTACTATTTTTGAGTTTTAAAAAATTACCTTGAATTTCAAGGTCATGTAAGTGGGGGTTGGGTCAAATCGAAAATCGAATTCCACCATCTTAAAATAATGATTTAATCCTTCCATTTTTGTACTCTTGATAGTTTGTACAATATCATTTACTTTCCATTCTGTCTGTGAACTCTTAAAAAGTTGAAACACTTTACTGAACTTGCGGCACATAACCTTGAAGTTTCAGCTGGGTATATCGAACAGCTGAGCACCCTCTCTTTCCCATCTTTTACAGTTATCAAATTTTTAACCGTAACGCTAATGGTAACGCAGCTTGAGATTCTAGTTTATTTTTAGTTAAAAAAAATTAGCTAAAAATTAGTTTAGAACAACCCGCTTATTTCCTACCAGGGATATGACATCTGAATGAAGCGGATATAATGCAGGGAAAGGGGGAGCGACGTTCTGCTGCCCGTTCACGCGCTTTGCCGAAAACTGTGCGGGAAACCGGAATTTTTCAAACTTAACTACCACGGAGGAGACGATTTTTCATCAGTAGATTTTGTTAAAGCAAGAAAAGCATGGAAGAGATCGTTACTAAAAAGCAAAATATTTACCAGAGTATTTATTAAGATCCAAAATAATTCTCTCTTAAAAAAATGTAACCCGTAAATAATGAAGCATTTAATCACTTGACATGATTGGTTTATTGACTTTAATTGAATTAAGATTATAAAATTTAAAACTTGTTAATACTTCACAGAGGAAAGTTTTAAAAATTAGAATGAAAAATAAAATATTTTTTAAACAATTATGCGGCGAAATGATGTGTATTTATATGAGTTAGAGTTGAAAGTTTTACAATATGATGATACATTAACCAATTTCAGTTAAATATAAAAGAAAAAATATTATAAAATAAATAAATTAGTTCTAACATTTTTAAAGGATCAGAAGAAGCAAAATATAAAGAGCTCATCGCGCACCTGAATTTAGCTAGTAAACTTTAACATAAGAGAAGCCAATTTATTAATTTGTACATTTCATTTTGTACATGCATCAATGTGAATGCAACTCAAATTAGGAATCAGAAAATTGTTAAATAAAGATATTTAAATTTATTTTATAACAGATCGCAGCCTTCAATCAACTCATCGACAGAAGTTAAGCTAAATTCAACACAAACGGAACATTTAAAAGATGAAAATCATAAGCGAGAAATCGCAGTTTTGAAGAAAAGATTCACTAAAACTGAAACAGCGTTACAAAAATTTAAGCGTGATTCTTTGGAAATGCAGTCGAAGAAGAACATAAAAGAGACCAAGACTAGTAAAACTACGGCCTTGGAAATGCGAAAATTAGAAGCTCAAGTGCTACAACTCCGCCTTGTCAATAAGAAATTGCAGCAAAAATTACAAGTAAGTAAAATAAACAATTTCGTAGTCATTTTTTATTTCTTTAGAGGGGAAACATTCTTTTTCAACCTAATTTTAGAATTAAAACATAGAGTGCAGAGAAATAAATTAAATAAAATCTTCCTTTCGTTATATTAATTCCTTAAGGATGGCAACCATACATTCAGTCGTGCCTGAAATTCACTCATGTTATATGCGACTGAAAAAATTGTACAAGAAATTGCCTCAGTAACCCAATGAAATTTTTAATTGCTTTAAACTTGATTTTATTTATTTTAATTAATAATTTATATAAGATTAAAGTATGATTAATAAGAACATATATTAAGCGATATTAAGCGATAAATGAGTAATTTTAGGATTAAACGAAAATAAAGAAAGATAGAGATAAATAAATAATTTTTTTTCTAAAATCGACAAAAAAATGTCAATTCTCAATTATTTGAAGATGGCAGCTGTAATTTCCGTGTTCGCAAAACTTCCTTTAACCAAATTGCTGACTTTTTTAAAGTTCGCGTTTTATTGACATGATTAAAATTAACGTGTATCAGGCCAAATCCTTCGCTGTGAAAACAAATTACAAAAAAATTTTAATATAAATCATTTCATTTAAAACAGATAAGGTAACTAACTCGATTTTTGTACTACCTGTACCCCTTATCCCATTCAAAGTTATTTAATAAACTCCAAATAGTGTAGCTCTTTATATTGCAATCATATGTTTGCATAGCAATTAACATAGATCTCATGTACATGTAGAGATATTCAATTCTTTGATCGTCTTCTAAAATACCGTTATCAGCGATTCCGTTTTCCATAATGTGTACTGGTGGATTGTTGTATACTTCTTTTATTTTCCGTAAGGCATCTAAAAATCCTTGTGGACAGATCTGCGATTGGGAAATTATATATAATTCTTTAATACAATTTTATAGAATATCCCAAATATTCCGTGAATAACATACTTTTAACCAGTTACTTGCTGTAGCAGGCCACTTTGGGTCTTGAGAATATACTAAACCATCATCATTCTCGTAAATTGTATAGTTCGATTTTGGGGCCGGCTCTACAAGGTAACTAGTATAGTGATTTAATCCTAAATAGTCAGAAGTACCTCTGAAAGTTAAAATTCAAAAATTGATATTTATTTTTTTTATGATAATAAGAGGTATTACTTTCAAAACTTGTTATAAAAAATGTACAGTACTGACTTAATATAATTTTTCCATTTTTTGGAAAAAGTTGGAAGTCTCGAACGTCGTAACCCTTCAAACTTTGAGTTTTGTAGAATTCGTTCTTTTATTATAGTTGGATAATCGCCTTCATTCGAAAAAATTGGTTGAGCGTATCTACCAAATGCAAATTGGAAAGCTACTTCATTAGATGTTGTATCATTTTCATACTTTGAATAGTAATGGTAATAATTTAAAATGATTCCAATTTTTCCATTTTGTTGAGCTCTGAATTCCTCATCATAAATATGATAAGCTCGAGCATGAGCTTTTAGAATGTTATGAGTACAAAAGTATTCCGCTTGTCTCCCTATTTTTAATCCTAAAACCCCAAAAAATATCATTATAGAATGCAATTATTATCTTTATTAAAATACAGATCAATGCTTAAAAAATGACTTTAAATAATCTCATATTTATTCATTTATATTGCAAAAGTCTACCTGGTGCAAAATTTCCTAAATAAAATCCTTGCCTACACACTTCAAAAGGCTCATTAATGGTTGAAAACATTTTTACTCTATTTCCAAATAACTCAAATACGACTCTGGCATAATCACCGAACAAATTCACCATAGCTTCATTTGTCCATCCTCCAATTTCTTGGAATACTTGTGGATGATCCCAATGATACAAAGTTACAAATGGTATAATATTATTCTTTTCTAATTTATCTAATAAATCATTGTAATATCTGACACCATCTTTGCTAATAACGTTAGGATAACCAGTAGGAAGAATCCGAGACCAACTCAATGAAAATCGATAATGATTCAACTAAAAATTTGTACGTTGATTATAATTTTTTCTACACTTCGAGCGCAAAATCGAGTTTTGCGCACGGAGTCTCGGAAAGTACTATTCCTAACTCGTTCGCGTGCGCAAAGTGCCCCATTCCCACATACAAATTTTCGCAACAAGTGAGCGAAATAGGTGCTTAATATAGTAATATACTTAATATAATTGTTGCGTGATATATATACTATTATGAAATACTGTCATAATGGTGTTTATATAATTAATAAGTTTATATAAGCAATTCTATAAAAATTGTATCTTTAATGGTACCGTAGAGACCATTAGTTAAAGCCTAAATTTATTTATAGAACTTGTTTGTATCTAATAATTAAACTTTTACTTACTCCTATTGTCTTTAGTAAAAATATATCATCCTTAAATTTATGATAAGAATCGCAAGCAATGTCAGCATTAGATCCATTTACAATCTTTTCCGGTTTACTATGTGTATATCGATCCCATACATTTTCTCCTTTGTCTGTATTAAAAATTGTTTAGTTTTAAAAAATTAGGAGAATTACTTATACTTTTTAATATTTACCACTGATATTCCATGCTCCTTCTATTTGGTGTGCAGAAGTTCCAGCACCTATTAAAATTTCTGCCGGTAATGTCCAATCTTCTTCTCCTCCGACATAGGAAAAGCTTGAAAATCAAGAAAATTATTTTGATTGTAAAACTTTAATTTTGATCTATTATATAATATTTAATTTACCAAGTTTTTTTTATAAAATTTCATATGTATTAGCCAAAAAGTTTTTTATCATCTATCAAGAATTTTTAAGTATTATTAAGTAACAAAAATTTAAATACAAATAATTTTTATAATACATAAAGCAAAACACTACAAAAGTGTATAAAAATTTTGAGTTAAATATTTTGAATTAAATTATTCGGTAAAAAATTCTTCGATAAGATAAATTCTTTCATGCATATTTATGTTTTAGATAAAAAAAATAAAAAAACCTTATCAGACATGCATTTTTTTACTCTAGTTAACTTTATATATCTCTAGTTACAGGAGATATAGGTATCAGTTGCTTAATGAAAATACGCAAACTTAAAATTAGGAATGAAAAATATATTTTTAAATAGTATTGTAATTAACTTAAATAAATAGACTTTAAAAAATATCTTACGTAAAACCAAATAAAGCACTAAAGATGTATAGAGGGATATATATAGAATGCAGCACCATATTAAAATTATTAAAATCTCCAAACCCGAATCTTCGATTATGAATATTATATATTAGTATTCACTTCTTATTATCGATTTTTGAAATTTCAAAATCAAGTTTTTTAAAAAGCAAAAAGAACATTTTATACTTTTCTGATTGCCAGTACAATCATATCGACGGTACCTACGAAGATTATCACTCTCATAAACGAGGCGAAGACTATCACTTTCACTTTATGCGATGATAACTAGTATCGTAATTTGTGTGCCAGCGAAGACTAGCACTCCTAACAAAGCGCGGCGAATAAAATTACTTTTCAATGCCTGGTGACAAAAACTATTATTTTGGTTTTTGTATCAGCGAAGACTCACTCTTGAACTATTTGCGGGAAAAAGAATTACCCTTCAATCTATGCTGACGTCAACATACATTGAAGTGTAATTCTTTTCGTTGCAAATAGTTCAGGAGTGATAATCTTCGCGGGCACAAAAAACAGAAATAATTGTTTACGTCAACATACATCAAAGTGTAATTTTTTTTCACCGTAAATAGTTCAGGAGTGGTGGTCTTAAGTACCGTCGATGTACTTTTGTTATGAATATATTTATTTAAATTAATGAAATACGTCTAAGTAATTAGATTAAAGGAAAATATTTGAATTTTAAGCTCTTTTTAACCAGAAGTAATGAGAAATATACATAATTTAATACAAAGTGTAACGATCGAACGCTACCGATAAACTGACGGATTTGATGATAAAGGTGTAATTAAATTTTTTTTAAGATTTTTACCTTTCTTTTATCTGTTAGCGTGACTATAAAAATATTATTTTCTGTGATTAACAGTATCTAACAAATTTTTTTTAAAAGGATAAAAATTTGTAATAAAGAAGAGGTTAATAATATTTGCTGTCATAAAAATGTTGTTACAATAATTTTTATTTTTTCATTTATATATATAAAAAAAATTAAACTATTCATTTTATTAAAATCAATAGGAACATGGTGCAACAAGTGTTAAAAGTTACGAGAGAGATTGTAAAATACAAACTGTTAAATTTGAACTAATCTAACATTCCCCCTGTTCAAATATTCTCTTTCATTCCTATTGCATCTGCTAGAAGTATTAAGCATATTGAAATATCATATTATTTTATTCGAGAAAAAGTAAGTCAACGTTTAATAAACTTAGTTTATGTACCAAGCAAAAATCAGTTAGCTGACTTATTAACTAAATCTTTTAGCAAATCGCAATTTCAATTTTTAAGAGATGCAATAGGAATGAAAGAGAATATTTGAACAGGGGGAATGTTAGATTTGTTTAAATTTGCCTCTCTTTCACTCTTCTCAAGGTGTGTTATGTATGTGTGTGTGTGTGCTGTACTGAACTCTCGCTCTACCGAAATTCGAATATTTACGTTAGTTGCTTCCGAACTGTGTTGGCAATCGGTCTACTCGTTGTAAGACAAGAGCGCACATTATAGCTCGATACTGTTATTATTATAATAAATATTATCTTCAAGTAAAACAACTATTTTCATTTCCTCTGCGACTACCTCTAATAAATCTTAACACAAACTATAGTTCTTTTTTATTTGGTATTCCTCTTTTTTTTGTTTAGTATTCTATCTATTTAGAAAACTAGAAAAATGGCAAGGAATCTTCTTTAATTTTAGGAAATATGACACTAGTAATCAAATCATTTAAAACTTTTCTTGGGATCAAAAAAGAAGGAAATTGTGTACAAGGATGTATCAAGATATTTACAAGATTATTAAATTGATTTCTTACAAGAAATGTCTAGTATTTAGTTTTCGGTTTCGACGATAAATCAGTCAATCATGGTACTTACTAATGTTAAATACTAACCAGGCGCCAGCTTACAATACGAGCGGAGTATTAATATACGCTCCATCTTAGTAAACAATCTTTTTTGAAAAAAAAAACTCGAAAATTTTGGACTCACGGGAATTCAAGTTCACGCCCTAAGTAATATTTGCCTTCGGAACCAGAACAAAATATTGCTAACATACATCTATTAAATATAAAAACATTATGGTTTGATGCAAATGCAATAATTTCGAATCAAAATATCCAACTTTAGATTTTTATTTCTTCGCAAATAAAAAGTGTGTTATGGAAAATATATAAAAATTTTAAAATTATTATTAATTTATTTAGTGCATTAAGGTACTCATTAACTTTTGTAAAATACAAATAATATTATAAACATTGCTGCTTTAATTTGAAATCATGAAAAACTACCCTAAATACTTAAAAAGAAAAATGTTTTAATCCAGCTATTTTATATATCCATTAGTTTAAAAATTCAGCTGTAACTTGCTAGTGTGCAAAACGGTTGATAACCAAGATACTGATTTTTTTGCCGATCTTGTTCTGTTGGGGTCATTGAAATTTACACTGAAGATACCGTATTTTATGCTGTAAAATTAGAAATTTTATTACCTTTTTCAAACATTGAATAACAATGTTTTGAAACATTTTAATAATTATATAAATATTAATAATACATTACCTATATCCACGCTCCCATTCAAAATTATCTATTAAACTCCAAATTGTATAAGCTTTAATATTACAATTGTAATATTTTATCGCTGTAAGTACAGCTTTCATATACAGATATAAATATTGGATTCTTTGATCATCTTCTAACGTACCAAGATCAGCAAGTCCATTTTCCATTATGTATACAGGTGGATTCCCATATTCTTTCTTAATTTTTCTTAGCAAGTCTCGCAACCCATCAGGAACTATCTATATTAAAAGATACTTTTTTAAATAAGCAAACAATAGTATAGTATATAATAGTCCAATATCCTATATTATATATTTGCAAAAAACGTTAGGTTAAAATTAGTTTTATTTGCAATCATGATAAACTAAAAATATATTAACTATATGTTTTAACACTTCCCAAAATAAATTAAATAAAAAAATAGCAATAAGGAATATAATGTTAACAAATTTTAATTACTTTTATAGTTTCTATAGGTGTTGAAGGCCAATTTGGATCGAAACCGTATGTAAGGCCATCGTCATTTACATAAATAGTATTATTTGGTTTTGGTGCTTGTTCTACTAAATAAGTATGATAATGGTTCAATCCATAATAATCAGCAGTACCCCTAAAAATAAAAATTTTGATAGAATTTAAATTTTGAAGAAATAGAATTCATTTATAATAGAGAAGTCTAAAAAGATTCTAAAATATTTTAAGCACTCTATTATTTTATTAATCACCTAATATAATTTATCCATTCTTCTGAAAAGGTTGGTAATCGTGATCTTTCTAAACCTTCATATCTACTATTTTCTGCAATTCTTTTCTTTATAATATCTGGATAATCTCCAGTTTCCGAAAAAATTGGCGATCCATATCTACCGCACTTATATTGAAAAGCTACCTCGTCTGAAACATTATCATTTTTATTTTTAGAATACGCATTGTCACAGTTTAAAATAATTCCGATTTTCCCTTTTTGATGAGCTTTAAATTCATCATTATATATATGATAAGCTCGAGCGTGAGCTTTTATAATGTTGTGGGTACAAAGGTATTCTGCATATTTCCCTATTTTTAAGCCTGAAAGCAATTATTTTTTTGTTTATACAAAATTACTCATAATTAACGCAAACACTTTCCAACCTGGCGCATAATTTCCTGTGTAGTATCCTTCTTTGCAAACTTCACTAGGTTCATTAATTGTAGCGAAGACCTTGATGCGATGTCCGAGTTCTTTGAAAACTACTCTTGCGTAGTCGCCAAATAAATCAACTATAGCTTCATTTGTCCATCCTCCAATTTCTTGGAATACTTGTGGATGATCCCAATGATACAAAGTTACAAATGGTGTAATATTGTTATTTTTTAATTCATCTAATAAATCATTGTAATATTTAATTCCTTCTTTGTTGACTACATTTGCATAACCTGTAGGAAGGATTCTAGGCCAACTCAGTGAAAATCGATAATGATTCACCTAAAATATATTATATAAAAAAGTATATTTTGTAAAAATATTATAATAATATTTTTTCATAATGTGCAAAGTTATAAAAAAATATTCTTCGTAAACAATATATTTTCAATTTTCGTTGAAATACTTTTGTGCAAGATTATTAATATAACTGATGCTAGTTTTCTTCCAATTTTTCACAATAAAAAGTAATATTTAATTTACGTACCCCTAATTGTTTTAATAATCTCACATCTTCTTTAAACTTATTATATGAGTCGCAGGCTATGTCACCATTACTTTTATCAACAATTTTATCTGATTTAGTATGTGTATATCGATCCCAAACGCTTTCTCCTTTATCTAAAAAAATTAATATCCTATAATTGCAGCTAAAAATAAATTATTTTTATTCAAGATTTTACTTTTACTCTTTTTTAAGTAAAAATGTACTTTACCACTAATATTCCATGCTCCTTCTATTTGGTAAGCTGATGTTGCACATCCTATTGAAAATCCTGATGGAATATTCCAATCATCTTCGTGAGCATAAATAACATTATGGCAGTATCTACATTGTTTTAAAGATTTTATTTAAAAATATTTATAGGTTTTTTTTACGTTAAAACGGTAAAATGATTTATTTATTATATTTAATTATATTTTAATTCATTTTTGGTTCCTTTTCCCTCCAACATTTTATAGATATCAAAAATCGACTAAGAATTTAAAGCTTTTATAATTATTAGTAATCAGTACTCTATGATTTTAAATAAGACAATATTACTGTATAAATTATATTTAAATTTTAACTACAATAAGCTCATTTAAATTCTTACGTGATGCAGATCTCAAAACAGATAGTATACCAAAAAAAATGAATTTGAGATGACATGTTGCTACGCATTGGCCTTTATCAATATTTATTTCTTCAATCAAGTATTTTATAAATTAAACTGTTTTATTTTCGATTCAACTTTAATAAAATTATATTGTTACTTTCTCTGAATCTCATGTAGACTAACTACATAAACTTAAGTGATAAATTTTGATTACTGGTAATCAATGTTTTTGCAATAATATGTTTGCAGCACTTATCCGCTTATTCGCGTTTTCCCCAATGAGATATAATGATATATTTATTCTTATCTTCTTCACAAAAAAATTTTAATTATTTAATTAAAGACAAAAATCAAGTTGGAATTGTGTGTTTAAAATAATTTGTACGATTATTGAATGCAAGAAACTTCAATTTATCAGTTAATACATACCAGACGTATTAGAAATATTTGTTTAAATTTGCAAAAATTACCAGTAGATGGACAGCTGCCAATCTCCATTTACTTAACTGGTCCATCTATTGGTATTATAGATTATACATAGAGAACCCCCAGTACATGGACACTATTTTTG
>UCOL01006131.1:0-10060 GCA_900474335.1 Ormyrus nitidulus | reverse complement strand
TTTTTTTTTTTTTTTTTTTTTTTTTTGGAGCTGCCGAAAGTTTATTGTTGGCTGTATACTTACTTGCCGCACTTATTAGGGGATTATTTATTACACAATGAAAAATGATACGTTACTTTGCAATATTTCGAAAAAAAATTCGAATTCTTTCTCTCAGTTTACTAACCAAGAAACTTTATTTTAAGCTTTACAATATAAAACAAGATAAAATTCTTTTTTTCGTCTCTAATAATATAACGTAATACTATATACTTTCGTTAATTAAGTCAGAAATAGATAACAGTACTCGCACACCGCTGGTAAGCTCCAAATAAACAAGTCCCACAACTTCTCCTTCCGCTTCTCTACCAAATCACTCTCCCACTCATTCCATTCTCCCACTAATATCTCTCGGCCGCGGCTAAAAAAGCCGAGTCGCAATTATCAGGCATCGGCAATCGTGATCAGCTCCTTCCAGCGTATACATACACACACACACACACATATATATATATATATTCCGTCCACGTAAACGGGTAACAACAAATCCGCCAGCGCCTGAAAACCTTTCACCCGAGCGAAACGGCCGCCACCTCCTCGCCGCTGCCTTAGGCGCGACATAAAGACGCTCGTCCCCCTCTGGAATTTGGAACGACGCGCGTATACGTATACGTCGCATTGTTGCAGAGGATCGGTGATCGAGCGGTGGCGCGCGGCGACTTATACGTTTCGCGGAAGCTAGAAAGAGCAGCTGACGATGATCGTGACGTGCCACTTTAACGCTGAGCGGGACGAGTGGTAAAACGAGGTGATAATTCAGCAATGAGGACGATAATGATTTCGGCTCGTTGATTGGAATGCAAAGGGAGGATAATTGTGCTTAGCTTTTGCGTCAAGATGGATTGGATTGTAAGGGCGTGCTTTACAAAAGACTTTCAGAGTGCTCGAAGAAGCGGTGGAAGCGTATTTAGGGGAAATTAGCGAATCGTTCTATATTTTCGTGATTATAATATACCCGACTGAGATTATCCAGCAAACTTTGCTTTAGGTTAATATTTTACTAGCTATTTGAAGCATACCAAGCTTGCAACGAACCACGTGCAAATATAACAAAAGAATTCAATTCATAGATCAAACCTCATTTTCAGGGTTTTTAAGCATCAATTGACTTGGTTTTAATGTTTTATTTTCGTCAGAAGCTTTATATTGAAAATTAATGAAAGAAAATTGAATGGAATACAGTTATATAACGTTCGGCGAATACTTGATTTTCGATGCTAAATATTAATTGTGATTTATTGATTTCAGATATTGGGTTTTTGAATCGATCCACCGTGGACGACGACGCGGAATGCGGTTAGGCGCCCTTGTGTTCACGTGTCTTCTCCTCCAGGGGGTGAGTAAAACTATTTTAATTACAGTTACGATTATTTCTGTGAAACCCTTGACGGTACAATTTAAGTTAATTCCGTGAAATTGTATAAATGAATTTCGGTGCAACACATTCATTGATTAATGTAAAATTTTTATTGACGAAGATAATAAATGATTTATTATTCTTTTTCAGTAAGTGGCTTAAATTACTGGTCGTTTAACCGCTTATTAAAATAATTTGTATAATAATCTTTTTTAAAAAGCTAAAGATTATATACTCTTATAGGAACTGTTTAAGTGCAACGTATAGTACAAGTTTCACGACTTCAATTATGACACTTACATTTCTTTCCCATCTTCAGTCGGAAGAAAAGTACTCTCTTAATATTCATACTTACTGTACCTATTATACTCATTACACATTGGATGACGGCGCTGCAGTTGAAACATTATAATTTGAAAACTTTCGTGGAGAACTATTATTGCCTCTTATTAAACAGATGTTATACTTATTCAAGCTTACTTCGTTTAAGTTTACGGTTACAATGTTTACTTGCTTTTGCTAAAATCAGATTTTCAGGAATGGCCATCAAGAAAACGAATCTTCGCTTTACGGAATCACATCGCAAGTGGTATCTTGAAAATAATTTAACTTTCGCGTTGTTTTCAAGAGATTAGATCTACTTTTGCAATAATACAGCCGCCAGAGTAGGTTTGCAAAGTTCGACTCTTTCGGGAAAGGACATTAATTATGAAAATAATTAATGCTTGATTACAATAGATCGCAAGCTCGGCGGTCAACTCGGCCTTTCATCAAGCTCGAAAGCCCCGAAACGAAAAAGGAACATTGGCCGTCTCGCTCCTTGGCGAACGAAAGCCAGACCCCGTAACAAAAGCAATATCCCGCGACAAAGTTCGTCCGTCGGCGGCGGCGGAAGCTCGCGTTCCGGATTTCGCGCAGGAACGCGCGCGCGAGAGCTCCTTTTTTCTCTCTCTCTCTCTCTCCTCGCGGTTCTCAGCTTCGCGGAAAAGGCGCGTCGTCGTCGCGGCTGCCGGTTTCGCGAGCGAGCCGCGCAAGAAGGAGATCGCGGACGCGCGCAGCTACGGCGAAACATACGGTGATGGAGCGTACACAGCCCGCGCGATATTGCGTCACGCGGCTGACCCTGGATAACGGGCCGACGCCACCGCGGCTGTGGGCCGGGGTCAATCGGCCAGGGTGATGTACGATTCTCTCCCTAAGCGCCGCGGGAGGAAGAAAGTGACCGGGCGTCGTTTTCGTATATACTACTTTCGGGAGGCTTAGTTTTTCGAATAATGAAGATTGAGCATTTTAGAGGATATTCGAAATTGTTCTTTTTTGATTTATTTGTACTTTCCAAGTTTTCGAGCTGAACTTTAAATGCTTGGCTACGTGCACGCGTGCATATGCGCCCGTTAACAGACTCATCCGTTCAAATTACAAGTCGGATAACCGCGCAGAGCAAAGTGCTTTGGCTATTATACGCACGCGGGACGGTAAACAAGATGCGTGGCGTTGCGCAAAAGATACGATTATGTCTCGTTAACTTCCGAGTTAAAGTAGCCTCGGTGAAGAAGTGACGCCTTCGAGGAAGCGAAAAAAAAGCACACGTTCCACCTGAAAGTCGCGGCCTTTTGTTTAGCGAATTCCTCCGATGCAACGCTCGCGCGCGCGACTTGCAGCTCGTATACGTGGAATTACTCGCGGAAATTTAACGCCTACTCTCGGCCCATTTACTTTGCCCCTCCGAAAAGGCTCGTCGCCGCGACCCGAGGCCCGTTCGTCTCGTCTGGCTCGTCGCATCAGTCTTTCTCCCGGCGTCGCGGTCCGGTTCTTCGCCTTTGGGCCGGTCGGTCCCTCCTCTCGCACGCGCGGCCTTTTTTCTCTCCCCCTCTCTCTCTCTGTCGCTCTTTCGTTCATCGGCATTTCGAGGAGAGACGAGCCGCTACCGTCGCCCTTAGCTCTGGGTCAGAGCGGCGGTAACGGCATTCGCGGCAGTCGCGATATATCTGGGTTAAAACGAGCGCCGCAAGCCCGAGAATTGCTCGCCCGGGGAGAAGGGCTGCTCTCGGCAAGTGCGCCCTTTTTAACTTCCGCGCTTTGTTCTCATCATCCGGCGGAGATTGCTTAGACACCTTTTTTTTTGCTCTGGCCTACATTCGTCGCCAGTCTGGGAGAATGAATTTTTCCTCACCGTTGCGCGCTTTTCTTCAGGGTTTAAGTCGACGCTGCTAATTTTTAGCGCTGTTCGCGTTAGGATAAAAGTTTCATGTTTTATCATTGACTTGATCAAACGTTTTCGAATAAGGCAATTGTTTGGGGATAGGATTTTTTTTGTAATTTTTTCCTCTGAAAAGTGAAATCGAACAGGTTGATTCAAAGTTTTTCCGATAAAACTTTTTTAGTTCAAAAGCTATAGCTGAACGAAGATTTACAACAAATATAAAATAAAATTGCCTCGATAAATTGGTGCTGATTTTTCTATTGTAAATCCTAGTTTGGCCATACATTTTTTTCATTGATCCAGAGTATATTTTATCTTTGAAATAGAGACACACAGCAAATAGTTTGTTTTATACTTCCAAAATGAAGAATATAAAGTATCTCATAATGCGTTTCAAAAATCTTTCAAAACGCGAATATGAGAGGAATGAAAACTTCAGTTATAAAAATTTTTTGAGCAGAATACCTAAAAAATTTAAATATCCCCTATAAATGATTTTTCCCAACTCAGGCATGAAATAGCCCTTATTTCAGGCTAGAAAGTAGCATAGAAAATCGAGCATTTTAAGCGTTTGGCAAAATTATTCAAGCGGTGAAAAAGGACTTTCTTCCTCGCTGCCAGCGGGGCTTACCGGGGAGAAAAGTCGTTTTCTCCGCTTCAAGCTATTTTTTACGATTTCTGTGCACTTCCTTGAAATGCACGAGTATATCTATCCAACTTTCCGACAGCAAAAGAGGGCTTTTCATGCCTTCGTTAAAAAAAACACGGTGTGTAACACGGGAAGAAAAACTATTTCAAACTCGGGTGAGGTTTTCAGCACTTGACTCCGACTCGTGCAGAACATCTCGCCCTCGCTAGAAATAGCTTACTTTCTCCCCTTGTTGCACAATGTACTAATTCTGGCCCGTGAACGGCAAAAAATAAATTCCCGCGACAACCCTCACAGATCTACGAGTGCAAATACTTAAAAAAACACTTCTGCCCTTCCAGGTGTCACGAGCGGACGAGGTGGAAGTGGTGGAGGCTGTGTCGAACGACGACGGCCGAGGCGAGAACAGCCAGTCCCAGCACCAGGATGGCTCGGATCAGCAGCAGCAGCAGCAGTCGGCGCAGCAGCAGCAGCAATCGTCGTCGGATCAAATGAGCGATCAAATGTCGGCGGAGAGCGAGAACGGCGGGGCGAATCTCAGGGGCCACCCGGCGCGAGGTTCCGTCTCGCGGCCGATGCACGACGTCGCCTATCACGGGCCGCCACCCCCGCCGCCCCAGTCTTCCGCCTCAGTAAGGTTCCGAGAGCGCGATAATCCACCGAGCAGAATACTCGACGAGCGAAACTTTTCTCGATGGCGGAACGAGAGCCGATCAGCCGGGTTTATTAATCATCGAGCAGTGGCACGGCTGTTTACTTAAGCCGTCGCGCTTTGGGCTTTTCTTTTTGCGGATTAAAAGTTTTGATAAAAGATTTCGGATTAGCGTTAATGCGTTTCCAAGTTCTCAGCTGCCTCGGCTCGCTTTTGATTTCCGCCTTTTTGCCGCTGAATTGCTGATTTTCCAACTTTTCAAGCCGACGACAAGATTACGGAAAGTTTGCCGAACATACTTTAGCTGCTCTTTATTCCCGTCACCGTAAAGTAAGGGTTTGAACCAAATACGTAAACAGAATATCGTAATCTACTTTGTGTTTCGAAAACTAATAGTGTATACGTTTTCTTAAAAAGTCAGTTTTTTTATAAAGCCCCGTCAATTGTCTGAAAGAATCGTCTCTTGAGTATTTTGTAATTTGTCAAATCGAGATACTTGTATAATAATCAGAGCAGTTACATTCTTAAAATCAATACTGAGATCTCAGTCAATCGATCTCCCCCCAAAGCGCATAAACAAGATAACAGAATTCCTTCCTCCGTCCGCAGTCAGCGAGCTCCCAGAAATCCCAACAGCAGACTCAGCCTCAGCAGGAGCAGCGGCGCCAAGACGCCAACATCGACAAGATCTACGACACTGACCTGATCGCGAACAACGTCGGCGACGGCTGGCCGAGCGCCGGCAACGACATGCCCAAGATCATCTCCCTGGACGTGAAGTGCGAGAAGAGCTCGATGAAGGTCTACCTCGGCTTCGACAAGCCCTTCTACGGCATCGTCTTCAGCAAGGGCCACTACAACAACGTAAACTGCGTCCATCTGCCGGCCGGCCTCGGTCGGACCTCGGTCAACTTCGAGATCGGCATCCACACCTGCGGCACGGCGGGAAACACCGAGAACGCGCTCTACGGGTACGGCGCCGACTCGGGATCCAGCACCTACTTTGAGAATATCGTTGTCATTCAGTACGATCCTCAGGTGAGCTTTTACATTCGACGCGTTTCTCCGTTGAGACACTGACCAGTCGACTTACAAGCAATGCGCACCGAACATATTCGATTCAGGTACAAGAGGTTTGGGACCAGGCCCGCAAGCTCCGCTGCACCTGGCACGATCTGTACGAGAAGTCGGTGACCTTTCGACCATTCCCAGTCGACATGCTCGACGTGGTCCGAGCCGACTTCGCCGGCGACAACGTCGGCTGCTGGATGCAGATTCAGGTGGGCAAGGGGCCTTGGGCCTCCGAGGTCTCCGGCCTCGTCAAGATCGGCCAAACGATGACGATGGTCCTGGCCATCAAGGATGACGATTCCAAATTCGACATGCTCGTAAGGAACTGCATGGCTCACGACGGCAAGAGGGCGCCCATTCAGCTGGGTGAGTTGAGGATTTTTTATTTTTTTATATTATTTGGATAAATATCTTTTGTTAAACTAAAAGTAGATTTTCGTATTGTTTGCAAGGAGGATCAGGTTAGTTCGGGATCCATAATGAAAATTTGTTTATGCAACGTTTAGATTAAGTTTTTTGAGTTCTCTCCTTTAAATTCTTAAATTTACATAGTAAGTCATTTTGTCAACTTTTAAGAGTTTGAGTAAGCTTCTGAAAAGCAAAGTTACATTTGATCATCATTACCACTACTCCCAATAAATCAGCCAGAACGAGCAGAAATAAAAAAAATCTGACCTCGTAAACACTGTCATTCCCCTTCCAGTGGACCAGCGCGGTTGCATCACCAGGCCGAAGCTGATGTCCCGCTTCACGAAGATCAAGAACTTCGGCGCCTCGGCCTCGGTGCTGTCGTACGCGCACTTCCAGGCCTTCAAGTTCCCGGACTCGATGGAGGTGCACTTCCAGTGCACGATACAGATCTGCCGCTACCAGTGCCCGGACCAGTGCTCGGATCCGGGCCACTCGTCCCTCCTCCACGCGGACGGACTGCTGCTCGAGAATCACCGGGCGTCGATCGGCCACGCGGACGTGGCGGCTTACGGCATCTCGCCGCCGCCGATTCAGCTGCCTTTGGACGCTTATCTTCAGGTGGGTTTTTCGAGTGACGTTTTTTTAGTTTCGCGAGGATGGAACGGTTAATTTTTCGCTTTAAATGAAGGGAAATTTTAATTGAAAATTATTTTGAGTGATCAAAAATTTATGTTCGATTCGCGAATTAGGCGAAAAAATGGTTTAATATTTATGATGCCGTCTAGTGCAAAGTCCTGTTTAATGATTTTATGTACAATAAAATCATTGTTAATCTGGCTGATATTTGCATGTACAAAATAGCTCAATTTCAGTAGTAAGAGGTGTGCTTGCGTCGGACGCGTAAGTACATATTATCATTTCATATCCATTTCATACCATTAAAAAGCATTAATATTTATATCAAATTCGGTATTCTCATACTACCATGCATTTTAATCGGCTGCTTTAATGGAAAGGAATATTGAAATTCATCCATCAAACGTCCTGGATAGAAAATGTAATATTTTTAAAATGTAATATTTTTATCCCTTCTGTAATACTTTAAAATTTTCAATAAATCAATATATTTTATTTATATTGTAAAAACATACTTCTTCTTTACTGCGTAATTCGATGATTATTTATCTATATCAATGAAATAAACAGCTACCCTGCATTGATACAAAATCTGACTAAAACCTAAAAATCATCGTTACACACAAATAAAAACACGAGACAGTAGCCTCGTTCTCCAATCTCTCTCAGGCAGAAAGCTAAAAAAGCCCCTCGTCATTGTCTGTTTCAGTCCGTGGGAGCAGGTCGACCGCGCGACGAGCGCCGCCGCAAAACGCGCGAGCTGCCGTCGCCGCGCGAGAAGACCGTCGGCGTGAACCGAGTTATCCGGGTCGTCTCGACGGGCGACCTCACCTTCTCGATCGACGAGTCCTCGAACTCGACGGCGAGCTCGCCGCCGACGGTCGTCTTCCCGGTGCGGGAGGCGCAGAGCAGCAACAACAACTCGAGCGGGCCGAACGCCGTCGCCACCGCGAACCTCATCTGCATGACGACGTCGGGCTTTACCTTCGCCCTCCTGCTGCTGCTCGCAGTGCTCTTGGCCTCCTGCGGACTCTCGACGTACCTCTGCGCGAGGCTCAGGCCCTTCCGCAGGAAGAAGCGGCCCGACGACTGCGTCGCAGCCGCCACCGCGAGGAGCTTCGCCGCGAGGTTCGGCAAGTCCGCGAACAAGGCCTGCTTCTATTCCTAAGGAGGAAGCAACTCAGGGATGTCTTTCCGAACCGAAAGCGCAGCCGGGAACTGTCTTTTCTGCCGGAAGAGAGCAGCCTGACAACGAGCGCGTCTTTGCCTTGCGAGAGGAAATTTTTTCATTTAGCGAGCGTCTTGTTGTTATTCAAATTTCTAGTTTTTCGAGCTTCTTTTTGGAAAGATACTTTTACCGAGGCAGCTTAAATACGCGAGTATTTTGTGTTTATAATTTGTAAAGAAACTCTTCTTGCCCGACAGGCGTACACGCTTGATGCAACTATACTTGTAAGTGCAGTTGTGAAGTAAATGATTCCGGTGCTTGTTTAAGGTGATTCTAACGTTAAACTAGTCAAAAAGGTATGGATCGTACGCTTTTACAAAAAAATCTGTTTCGACACCATTTATTACAATAATACTGGCAATGTTATTGATTTACAATTAGTTCTAGCAAGAAAATTGATTTAAATTGCCAAAAAAAGAAAATTAAGAATGCAATAATTGACCTGCGTTAGAGTCACCTTGAGTTCTTTTGAACGTCTACGTCATAAGATATTTTAGCTGAATATCTTATGGCGAATTCTACATTCGTTTGCGTGAAAATTTATACAAAAAAATTATTCATTTTCACGCATTTAAGATTTATAATAGGATTATTAACATCGAAATGAAAAACCAATTGGAAAAGTTGTTATGTCAAATGATTAATTTATATATACAAAAAAATCGTAGTTTCTATTAGCTAATAATGTATGAAAAATTATAAAAATACCTTTGTTTTCATAATCGAGCTTTCAGATACTAATTTGAGTTATGGAGTTAATTAATACTAAAATATGCCATTATATAGATAGCTTTATAATCAAAGTGAATTATTAAGTAAACGTTTTTTTGTAGTGCTACACGTTTTCAGAAATAGGGCATAAGCGTTTCGTTGCCCATTCACGCAATGAAACTGACTGATAATTTTGAATGTATATGTACAACCGTTAATTAAATAATGTTAATAATTATTATTTATTTATATCTCTGTGCTAATTAAACTACCATGTAATTTAAACAAAATTGTACAAGAAATAAACCTCTTATTTTTTTCTTTATTTGTAGTCATACGGATATTTTATAATTTAAATATATTATACTATGTATTATTTAGTCATCGAAAATCATTAGCCTCATATCATCCTCTAAAAGTGGCAAACGTTTCATCAGATTAATATTCACACATAACATTTTTTTTGACACAATCATAGCTCGTCTGCTAAATATGGATAATGCCGTTAGAGAATCGTGTACACAGTATAAGGATTTTACGGCCGATGATTCCATTTAATGATATTAATAAAACATGTGTTTCGTTTGAGCTTTATAAAAATAGTTATTGAAACGAATTCATTAACGATAAAATTAACGTTTCTGTTTAAAAATAGCTATTTTACGTACAATTTCCGCTTAAATAATTAAATTATCGCATCACCATAAAGCTGCCGGCAGGCGTATATACAGTATTTATATCATAATCACGACAAGGACCTTTTGCCTAAATGTAATTTGATGTCTCGCTAAGTGCAACGCGATCGATACCCTCCTGCATGATCTCGTGCTGGCCCATGAGCGTGAAATGAAACGAGCCTCCATAAAATTAACCCGAGAAAATTGAAAGAATTAACTCAAAACGTTGAAACTACCAAAGTCCTGAAAAAAACGAGCGAGCTTCAGCGAGCGAGCTTTTTGCTAGTGTTTGCTAGTTTCGTTCCTCGTATTACCTTTCAATTGCCCGCCAAGGCCTGGACGCGGGAAAAGAACCTCGGAATCCGAATAATGGAAAACGGAGCGCTCTTTAGAAACAATGAAGCGCCCTCTCGTAGAGAGAAAAGA
>UCOL01006130.1:0-10065 GCA_900474335.1 Ormyrus nitidulus | reverse complement strand
GTATGGGATAGTGTCCATAGCCATACTTCTACTTTTGCTATACTGCTCCAATACTAAAATTTTTACACGGGAAATGAGCGCCAAAATAGAGTATGTTTAGATTTTAAAGATTAAATTTATGAATTGAAATGATTGAATATAAAAATAATTTTATTATTTAGATATTATAGATCGTTTTCGTGGTTTATTGCGTAGAATTAAATAAAATTCAGTTTAATTGTTATCAAATGGAATAAAAAAATTAAAATAAATAAATAAATTAATTAAAATAAATAAATAAATAAATAAATTAAAATAATTAGATATGTAATACTTGGTTAGTATCAGAAAGTAAGTAATGAACTTGCTAGTAAATTAAAAATTCAATGACTATTTTTTATTTTATTTCTACAACGCGAGTATCGAAATTTTTACCTAGATTACTTTTTTCTTACCTTTTTAATGAAACACAACGGATAAAGTATAATACTTACATATTCATTAAAATTATTTTACGACTTGAACCTCTCATGGAGATGAGAATATTCCACTACAATAACACCGTACATGCAATGCCTTATCGAGGCAATCGACTACAAGAAACCTATTGTATATTTATGAAAGAACCACGGACTAGGTAGAAGCAACGAATCTGGATCAATGTCAAAAATCCCAAGGATATTCTCACGTTATCTCCTCGCGAATAAAACGGGTGCATTTTTAACGAGTATTTTAATTTTTCTCTTTATAATAAGTATGCGGAATTAAAACACTCCAAGATGCAGAGTACAACCAATAACCGATTACGCAATAAGCCTTCGATTTGTTTGAACGAGCGTGAAAACAAACGAAAGGTGCCGCAGTCGCAAACAAATAAAACGTTTATCAACCGAGTGCTTTTTTTATATAAATGTAAAAAAAATTCAATCTCGAAAAAAGGTCTACTAATCTTTTTAACGGACTCTAGCTAATCAAAGTGACTGCGCTAATCTCTGTTTGCAGATGCAAAGCAGGCCGCAGGCAGAGAGAGAGAGAGAGAGAGGATCGCGCAACTGGATGAGGTTACCGAAAGGCGACGGTGCTGGCGAGAGTCCTTTTTTTCGAAGCTAACAAAATATTGCTTGTAGCTCGAATTACCGAGGCAATCACTTGCCTTTGTTGCGCCTCTCCCGGGGGGCAGACAGGAGGGAGGGCATCTTTAGGACAGGTTTTGAAACTAGATGCCCCCACACGACTCTCTCTCTCTCGGCTCGCGCCGGAGAGCAATGCAATTTTGAAATCATGCGCAGAAATAATATATCCCTCCCAGCAGCGCATTCCCAGCGAGCTCAGACAAAGTTTCGTCTCGCATCTTCAGTTTCGCTTCACGCTTCATCTCGTCCGATCTTCCTCCCCCCCCCCTCTCTCTCTCTTCCTCTCCTCCTCTTTTTATCTTTCCTCTCTCCCGCGCAACCCTTGCTTCATCGCGCGGCGATGTGTTTTGCACGGTTGATGCTGCCGTTGTTGCTGCCTCTTCCTTGTCTCCCTCTCGCTTTTTCACTTTCTGCTTCGCGCAGCGGCAGCGAGCTTTTTTCACTGTTTACAATCTGCACTTTGAAATATTACCCTACCCGAGGATGTTGAACCGACGACGCCAAGGCAAAACTAATGTCGCGATAATGCTTTTCTAAGCCTAATTTTTTTTTTTTTTTCTTTTTTCGAAAAGCGCTCCTGAGCGATTTTTGGCAAGTAATTTCAACGAAGTTGTTCGCGTTTAAAAAACGAAATAGAATAAGGTATCTTAAATAAAAAAAAAACCATTCAGCGAGATTGAAATTTTGATCAACGAGCATAAACTTAAAAGGCGTGAAAGGACGAAAGACGGAGAGAGAGAGAGAGAGAGAAGGAGGGAGAGATCCGTTTTCGAGAGGCCCGAAGAACGGAAGCGGCGGGACGCCGCATAAACTCGCTCACAACAATGTATATAGCCCCTGAGCATCGCTCGCACAGAGGGATGCGGAGAACAGGAGCAGGAGAGCCGCGAGAGGGCAGTCACCTTTGAACCTGGGGCCCTCGAAAAAGCGAGGACCTACAGGGGCTGCAGGTTCCGCGGACCAGGTGGTGTGTCGTCCTCCCCTCTGTAGCGTTTCGGTCTCTTTCGCTGCTGCTGCCGCTGCCGGCGGACACCGGAAGTCGCCAGTCTAGACGATTTTTTTTATTCGGCCAACAGCCGCCTGTCGGCCGAAAAACCAGTCTGCAGGGTTTGTGTGCTCGCCGAGGGCAAGGCTATTTCCCCTCCTTCTCCCCCTTCCACCGGCGCTGAAAGCGCGCGAATCGAGACGCGAAATTTATCCACGCGCGGCTGCGGTCGGTCCGTCTGTCGGACGTCTGCGGTGATCCCGACGTCTGGCTGCCGCCGCTACCGCCGCCGCCGCCGCCGCTGCTACTCGGCGAATCTCATTTGCACGCTGATTGCGCGAGGTAAGGAGGGACGCCGGGGCGAGAGAGCTCTTTTTTGCTCCCGAGGATCGACGAAACCTTTTGCTGACAAAACCCGAAAGGCGGAAGCGATGCTCGCGGCGAATTATAATGCCGAGGTGCATTAATATTTGGCCTTTGATTGGATTCTGCTTTCGAAATCGTGCACAGTGCAGGCTAATTGCTCATCCGAACGCTGCTCTGTAAGCTATGAGCACGCGACGTCGGATCGGATGACCGGTAATCACATCAGCTGCTCTCAATGACATTGTATAATGGCCATAATGCATTAGTGCAGATGGACTGACTACTGAACTTGGGTCCTTAATAAGGTGTACACACCCCGTGGCGTAGGTGGCTTTACATGCGAGGGAGAGAGATGAATGAAGAGTCAATGCGAGACAAGAGGAACCTGTATTGGCTGAGCTCGATACATCTTCGGTTAATCTGTTATTGACTATTGTTCAATACGATGTAATCATCACTGATTTTGCCTTTATTTATTAAAAACATTTTTTAATCTTATTGAGGAAAAGATTTTAATTTAAAAAATCATAGTAATGTCAGAATGTTAATTCTTTTTCCGGAATTATTTATCAAGTCTGCATTTTGAAGTAGGTAATCTACCTCCCAAAAATTTCCCTTAATTTTTTGATCGTATCTTTACACCTGGCTTCTTTTTCACGGATGAAACTTTAATGGTTCACTGACACCTGGGTAATGCAATTTTAATTTAATTTTTGTTTGAGCATTACAGTTCAAATCCAATAACTATGATAATACACCTTAATTACTAAATCCCAACGTTATTCATTTTACATATATATAATATAGAGTACAGCTCTTTTCTAAACTATGCAGTGATAATATAATGAAAGGTTCTAAAGAAGCAAATGAAAAAACAGTTTCATTGAAAAGTAAATATTCAGTTTCCGAGTAAGATCTGTTAAGAGCGTTTTTTATAATCCTTTTGACTCATTTGACGTGCAATATAAAAAGTTTCATTTTTTCAATTTTTACTAGTAGAAGTTAATTAATTCACTGGATAAGTACAACTGTAGCATGAATAAATTCATTGCAGTAATCAATGAATGCTTTGCAAAAAGAGGCTTTACAATTGTAATCAGGTTAAGAGCCATACAACTAAATCTGATACAAGACAACGTGAATGAATTTTTTATGGAAATCACGTTTTATGGAAATTTTTATGGAATACACGTTGCAAAATAGACCGTCGCTGATCCACGATTAAACGCGACACTCCGTAATTACACAGCAGTACGTCGGTTAATAAAACAATTCCTGAAAAGAAACGATCTCTTTGATGCCCATTCTTTAATAAACAAATCGGCAATTGAAATTTTCGCACCAGATCCTAATCCCCATTCGGCTTAAATCCGAAAGCCAGAGGTGACGGCGGCGGCGGCGACCGGCATTAAACGCACTCTCGGGCAATGAAACCCCATAGAGAGAGAGAGAGAGAGCTCGGGCCTTTGCCGAGCGCCGGCGGCGCATTAGCATCGCTGTAATACCCAATCAAGTTACAAACCCACCCTCATTGTCGAAGCGCCGCTTAAGCAAACTCCCTGGCCCCCCGAAACAATAGACGGGGCGAGGAAGAAAGAGCGCGCGTAAATAGTCTCCCGGCATAAAACGGACGGGGGGGTTAGAATCCGAAGTCGGGGCGGGCGAGAATTTTCCGCCGGAAATCGCGGCGGCCACTTCCGGCGCACAAAGGCCCCGGCCGAGGCTGCGACGATGAGGAACAAAGGCTCTCCCGATCTCGGGGGGAGGCGGAGGGACACGGTAAGAAGAGGGAGAAGGAAGCAGAAAGGTCGTCGATGATTTAATTGTCAAGCTGCTCGAGAATGGCGAATTATCAACGTTCGAACGTTTCCGAGGTCAATTTTTATCGGCGGGCCTGATAAAGTTGTACGAAGGTCGCGCGCGAAAATAAAGTGCCTCCTCATTGAAGCGAAGCTACGCTCCTGCGATACGGGAATCGTATTTTTTAAAGCTGCGCCCGGAACGCCCGTTTTGAAATGGTAAAGCCCAATAAAATTCAGTCGTTTAGTCGCTCGTTAGATCATCAAGTGAAAAAGTAAATAAAATAAATTTCACCACTGATAAAAGCCCATTTATAAGCATTATAATTTTTAGATGCTCGTATAAGCTTGCGGGTCGCATTCGCCGCCGCGCGCTGGAAGCAGTAACCCAGAAGAAGCTCGAAAATCATAAAACAAGAAGCGACCTTGAATCTTCGAAGAGAAAAAGCTCCGTTATTCAGAAAACCTCTTCTCTCGCGGCGCGGAGCCGATAGCCCGTGAAAACATATTTACGAAGAGGTACTGCAGATCGCATTAGAAAAGGAGAGAAAGCTCGAGCGATAAGCTCTCTCGGCTGCCACGGAGATTCGCCGGGCGCTCGTTTTCTCGTAATAGGCCGCTCTCTCGCTTCCTCGTGCGCGCGCGCAGACGCACTACGATAAGAGAACGCCGGAGCCATAAACTGAGCAGCCAGCCGTATGGACTTGGCCTCTCTCTCTCTCTCTCTCGCTCCTTGTTTATACGCATCTAAGGCCTATACTTTGAGATAAAGCTGCACGCGACGCGAGAGATAGCCCCGGAAAAGAAATCGTAATTTCGATAAGCGGCGCGTAAATCGCGGCGACTTGTCGCCCGCCGCCGCCGCCGCCGCCGCTCTCGGATTAGAAATGCGTGCAAGCCCCGAGAGCTTTATCTGTCCCGGGCTCTTTAGTATTTGTCGACGTTCTCGGTGCACTCGAGACTCTCTAGGAAAGTCTCGCTGAAGGAACTGATTGATCTCGCTTGAATCGAGACCGAGAGAGAGAGAGAGCTGCCTTTAAACGCTCGAGTTTCCTCCTAGATGATTAAATATGACAATGGCCCGGTAAATAGAAGCTGTCGGCGCCAATTGGAAAGAAGCTCGTTTGAATTATTACCCATCGCCGTTTCCTCCTCCATTCCCGAGAGAGTAATTGCACAGTTCTAAAAAGCGTCTAATCTTTATTTCGCAATCAGAAAATTGAAAGCTTTCGTATATACTTGCAGTTATACTGCAGGTATTTCCATCGAGAAATTTATCTCGGGAAAGCTAATGGAGCGCCGCCTGCCGTAAAATGAATTTCGAAAAAAAAAGCAAAAGAAAAATTAACATTGTACTGTTATAAGCACCCTTTCCTACTCGATCCGCAAAGGTAAAACAGGTTTTATCAGCTCTCGCGCAATAACATCCTAATAATCGATGAATTAAGCGTAAGAAGAAACCGCCAATAAAATAGATTAAAAGCAGCTCTCTCTCTCTCTCTCGGGCGTCTAACCTGAAACGGCCGCTCGTCGCGAAATCCGACGTATTCCAGTGGCGCTAGGGTGCATAAACCGGAATGTCGCCTCGCTCTCGGTGCGCGCATTCCTCCCGCCTCCCTCCCAGCTGCCGGCGCTGCTGCTCCTGGCTGCTTCTCCTCGGTTCACGAGAGTTCAGAGCGGGGAACAAAGAGGGGAGGCCTCGACACCTCTTTGCGCGCACACCGCGACCGGGAGATCGTCCGCGAGCGAGGAGTCCGGCTGCTGCTGCCGCTGCTGTTTATTCGCTTTTGCCCGAGCCAAAGCTCCCGAGTAAATACTTACTCGGGGATTCGATTGACGCGACGCTCGCTTTCGACAAGTTTCACGTCGATTCCCGAGGGGCTAACTTTCGGGGAGTACGCTAAACAATAATAGTTTGTCGAGTTCACGAGGCCGACGGAATGCGAGACTAACCTGAAAATTAAAGGTCATTGGCTAATTATAAATGAGCAGAAATGCAGCCGCAATTAAAAACGCAGATCCGTATCGCTTTCGCGTAGGAAAGCGTGGCAAAGGCGAGCGGGACGCATCTTCGGAATGGCAAAGGGAAGCGAGCGAGAGCACAGCTATCGGATCGTTGTTCGCGCGGATTGGCCCAGCTTTTTGCGGTGGGCTATATGCGCGCGGGGCTCCGACCGGCATTCTCCACTCTTTCTCTTGTTCTGCGTGCTTTAATTGCTTTTTCCGAGAGAGGAGAGGGGCTACCTCCTTCTTTTCTCCAAACAAGAAAAGTCCAGTGTCTAAGTCTGCTCGCTGCCGAGTAAAGGCCCGACGATCGTCTCTAATTGCCGATAACTATTTAGGAACAAATTTCTAAGCTGATTGAACAAGTGGCCGGGTGATGCGCTGCTTTCGCTGCTGATTTAAGGTTGCTTGAGATAGATTGCAGGTCTATTTGCATCTTAGAAGTATTAGTCCAGAAAATAACTTTGAACGCTAATTTAATGGTAATAAAAAAATAATAATACCTTAACATTCGAAATTCTTGAAAAAACTTTTCGCAATCTTCAAATGAACAAATGTCTTGGTCAATTATTATTCCATTCGAAGCAATTAAAAAGGATCGATTATTAATCGAAGACTAATATGTAAGACTTGTTTAAATCGGCTTTCGATCGTTCTCGAGAACCGGTTGCCAGTCAAAGTTCCCGCTGGGCGTCGGGTATCACAAGGCACGTAGCGCCACTCGGAAAAATCTCGACTGCGTAAACATTTTCCCACAGGAATTAGGACCCTCTTCACAGAATTTCGTAACGAGGAGCAGCCGGCGGCCAACGAGGATCGACGGGAGAGAGACGGGAGAACCGGGGAATTTCGATCGGTCTTCGTCGAAATTCCAGAGTTTCGCGGCCCTTTTGCCCGGAGTTGCCCCACCTGCATGTCTTTGAATCTTCCAAAGTACAACAAGCCGGCGGATGCAAAGCCGAGATAGTTGCAGTTAATGTAAACTTCTATCTCGACTAATTATTGAAGAATTGATTTAGTATTCAAACAAGTTGATTATTAAATTTTCTAGGCTGAATAATAATGACTAATTATAAAGGAAAATTCAGAGTTGTAAACATAATGCAAGTATTTAAAGAATCAGTATTGTGTTGGAATTCTTTGATTAGCATAAATGGTTGGATATTTTTTCTTTTAATTATATGATCGATCGTAAACTTAACAATTTCTGGGATGAGGATAATATTTTTTGACGATAAAAATTTATTTCTGCCTGTCGAACGATTTATGTAACCATTACTAGTAATTAATTTTATGAGATATAAAAAAACAAACGAAATAGTGAATTTTCACAATGACTAAAGAGCACATAAACATTTCTGTACGATTTATTTACAATTATTTTTATTACTTACAATCGTTAGTGATTTATGGCCAGAAGGAAAATTTATAGACGAAAAACAGATTTCCACCATAGGGAAGTTTAACTTATCAATGTCTACTAGTTTTTATCATTGACACGACGCAACACGATCATAAATTTATGAATATATTTAACGCAAAATAAAAGTTTCTCGTTAATACTAATTACGCAATGTTGACAATTTCAAAGATAACTGCACTTTTAAAGTATGAAAGCTTTCAAGATATAAACCATTGTAAATAAATAATACCCGATAAAGTTAATTACTTATCTTTCACAAAGTTTAAAAGTTTCAACTCTCCTTTTTTTATCGACACCTTAAGAGCAAGTTCTTTTAAATTATAAGAGTATGAATTCAAATTTGCAATAAAAAACAAAATCAGAGCTGAAAGGAAAAGATTAAGATGGAAGGCGGAGCAGGATAGAAAATCATCAGATTTGCCGTATCCTTACGCGTTACAGAAATTGGGGTCCCCGAAGGCTTCCAATTATAGAGGACGAATTGTAGCGCCTACTTACGAATTAAAGTAATTTCGAAGATCATAGATGTTTTTATGACCACAGTCAACGGTATCCTCCAGGCCCTTAATTTCGACATCAAAGGCTTATTACCTTAAAACTAAAATAATTACGCATCTATTCCGAAAAGGCAGCCCCCGCTACACTTACTAATTACTATCTATTCTTGAGAAATCACACACCATCTCAGAATCTCCCGCCTCCTTTTTTTCCAATTGCGTAATCGCAGCATTAAATCGAGCAGACACTGTAGCTCGCATTTCTGAAATTAAAGTACAGATTCTTCTCAAGGCCGTCTGCCTCTCCATCTTTCTCTCTCTCTCTCTCTGTTTTGACGGGCGCACGAAAGCAGGCGGTCAACTTCGAAAATTGCGACGAAGATCGCTTTATAAGAGAGCGAAAGTCGGGGCCCCGGCTCGTTTCGCGCCCCCAAAGAAAACAGGGTCTCGCGCGCGAGAACGCACCGTATAATTCATCCTCATTAGTCGCTCTCGATCGTGTCGGTGGCGCCTCTGGGACGTGTATATACGGATTTGCGGATAGACGATCTCGGAGGAACTGTCGGCGAGAGAAATGGCGAAAAGAGACCGGCGCCTATTATATGTTTTGGAGATGTGCAAATTACACGGCGTTGCGGCGGCAAATTGCAGGCCGGGGGCCGGCCGATTATACGGTAACGATACTTGAAAGGACCCCGCAACAATCCTTGTGGAAAATGGCTCTCGGCCGATCGGCCTGGAAATTTGGAAATAACTTCTCCTCATTATGTTGATCAAAAGCTCTCGTACGGACGCAGCTCGATCTTACGCTTTGGTTTTGCTCTAACCCTGGTGAAAAATTAACCAGTCTAGCAGGCTAAGTAATTAACGCCTAGCTAGTTTAATTAGGATATAGTTTTCTTATTTCATTCGAGCTGCTAGCTGGAAACCGCTTAACTTCTGCTTAATGAGCAGGATGGAAAGAATTATCGGAAAGAGATGTGCGAGGGCGCTGAAATAAACGAGTTTTTTAATTTCTAGTTTATTTCTAGCTTAAAACCTCTTACGCTTTCCACCAGGGTAAGAGTATTCCGATACTAAAAATAACGAAAACCGTTAGCAATAAGAATTGTTATATAAAAGCCATTAAAATATTAAACGGTTTGCCAATTGATCTGAAAGTGATAGAGGCCAGTAAACAACCTGTAAAAACTACAATTAAAAAATGGATCAAATCTAATATACAAGATGTTAAAGCTTTAAATGAAATCTTTATATATGTTATTTCTTTATCTTTATGTCTTTTAACACTGTATTTGGACAAAAATTTAACGATATATAATATTAAGGATATATATATAATATTATCAATACAAGGCGTTTATTCTTAGTTTTAGTTTTAAGTTAATTTTAAGTATTGTCATTTAAGTTTATTTTTTAAGTATTGCTATGTAAGTTAAGTATTAAGTTCTAGCTAGGCCGACGTACAGGTTAAAAACCTCTGTAGAATTACTTTCTGGGACCTATATAAGATAGGTTTACCGATGTTTTGTAATTTTGTTCTGGCTAAATAAATAAATAAATGAATAAATAAAACCGTGGCAGATAACTTACTTTGCAACAATAATTTTTTTTTAATATTTGCTAACTTTGAGAATAAATAAAAAAATGATAAAATCAGAGTAAGAAGTAATTTTGAAACCAAAGGTTCTGCATTAGGTAGGGTTTTATTTCCCTGAACCGAAGACACAAAATAAAATATATTGTTTAAAACTCTAGAACAGAGGAACCCATTATACAAGCAGGTAAAGTTGCTTAACCTTTTAAATTTTGGTTTAAATCGACTTTCTTTTAGACCAAAAATTTATCTGTATTATCAATAAATAACTCATTGTACATC
>UCOL01006129.1:0-10060 GCA_900474335.1 Ormyrus nitidulus | reverse complement strand
AAAAGCGCAAAGAATCTAAAAAGCGTAGACGATCTCGCAGTTAATCGTATTTGGGAAAAAATTGTAACTATTTTTTAACTATTCTTTTTACGCGGGCGTGTATACAAATTGTATACATTCACTTTTGTATACAAATTTTATTCAATATGTACAAAGTATTTTTTATACAATTTGTATATAATTTGTATACAATTTTTTCACTTGGGATGTTAAATGTCAATTATCTTGTTGATTTTTTAATTATATTAAATTTCTGTTGCATTAATTGGTTTGTAATTATAAAGAGCACTTTTTTATTTAATTTTTGTCTAAAGATTTTTTTATAAAGTAATCACTTTATCAATTGGGGCATTAAAGGCAAACATCGAACAAAAACTATGACCGTGGAAACAAAATTTATCCATGAAAAGAATTGAGAGACTCACATTTAACGTGGAGCTTATATCTTTTAGTAGCACTGGGCGGTATTCCATTGTCCGCGGTGCAGGTATAATTTCCCATGTCGTCTCTGTGCACAGAGGACAAATTCAAGAAACTTCCGTAAATTGCTGATGCTAAAACAAAACAAGAAACGAAATACATGAAGCTTATTTTGTAAATTTCAAAACTAATTTAATAAATTAATAAAATTCCAGCTTCGATAATATATATTTTAATAGAGTAAGAATTTATTAAAATTTAAATGAGAAGAGTACGATTTTTTGCAGCTTTATTAATCCAGTTTTATTAATAAATGTTCAAACAGTATATAATAACAGTAATAACAATAATAATAATAATAATAATAATAAATAATAATAATATTTTTACCTCGTATCCATTATTTTACGTAAAATGATAACTCACGCTTAATTGAAGTACATACCTATTGAAATTTTGCAATGCTTCAGTCCCTCCAATCATATGCCTGGCATATTATACCAAACGATATAAAATATTCAGTTATTGAGATTTCGATTTCAAATTAATGAGCTCCATTGCGATAATCAAAAGATTTTATAAAAAGCACATATACAGTACGATAATTCGACTTTTGCACAAAACCAAATATCGACTCCAGCGAAGCGTGAGGGAGGAACAAGTCCAAGACAATGATTCCAGCATCGAATCAGGAGGCTTTCGAGATCGATGGGGTGCAGAATCCGTCGGTTCACTTCGAGCCCGGTTTCTGGTCAGTTAAGCAGGTTATCCATTGGCCGGTGTCGTCGCTCAACAGCTTCATTCTGTATTCAAGGGTCGATGGCGAGAGAGAGAGAGAGAGAGAGAGCTCAGTGAAAATAGTCTAGTCCTCAATCGACATCCGAGCTCTGCACCCCCAATCTAAAGCGACCCATCATCATCGCTGCGTCGCACTACATGCCAGTCCAAAGGGGTTTAGGGTTTCGCCTGCTAGGTGCAATCAACGAAATCTCTGCTAATCGTGCTCTCAATCTGACGTCGTCGTATTTCACCTCATTGTGTCTCGTCGCTGTGTTTCACCTCATTGTAAGAGAATAATACTATAATTCTGTTTGAATTAAATTTCTTTATAAATCCGATTAGAAGCATATTGTATAGAGAAGCTTGAAATTCTTCGGTCTGAACGAAGACTCGGCCGTCGGAAAGGGCACAAGGGCAGAAGGCTTGCGGCGGTGATCGTCGACGCCGCTCCAAAATCCCAGCGAATTCGTCGGCGAGAGCGCGGTAGGCGAGGGAATCGCACACAATCCTTACGCAGAAGCGCACCGACGTGCTTTGCACATTCTCATTAGCCTGGACTCGTGGCTCTCTCTCTCTCTCTCTCTCTCTCTCTCTCTCTCTCTCTCTGTCTCTCCGTTTCCGCGCGTGACGACACGCCACGTTAAGCTTGACACACGCGGCTAGCGAGCATTGCATGTGTATATATATATATATATATACGCCAGTGGTCCGCTGGCAATATAACCAGTAGCTCTTTGCTCTGAAATGAAAGAGAGACTCGAGTTACGCTGACCGAGGGACTCTTAAGAGCGAACCACGACCCGGGCTCCTGAATTGTTCTTTCTCCTTTTCCTTTGCGCCCCGACCGTGTCACTTCTGTTTCATGCTTTTTTATTACGTAAGCACACCCGTAATTCGCTCGAAAGAGATGCGATAAAAGAACTGAGTGCGAGTAGCGCCTGCCACCGCTGCCCGAGCTAAATTGGATTGCTGCGTTACTTCTCGCATTTTCCTCTCGGAGATTAGACGCTGCCGCGCTATACCCCAGCTACTTTCTCGCGAAGCTTCAATGCTTATATAACTGTGAGTTACGGGTCTTTTTAAATATTAATCAAGCTTCATATTCATTTCTCTTTTCCGCTAACTAAACCAATCTTGGAACATTCAATTACAACGGCATTTCTGTAGGCTTCTTTTTCATTTGATTATGGAATACTGTAAGGTTTAGAAAGAGACCATCTAGTTTCATCACCATCCATTACTGAAATTAAAACCTAGCTAACCGTGCTCACCAATGTCATCGTAGGAAAGTAAAATTAGAGTGGTTCGGAGTTGAACCAACAATGGAAACAACTCGTAAATTAGCGAAAGAAAATCAGTATTAACATTTGCTTGCTTACCCTACTCGACCTCTAAAATGAAAAATACAACCGTCTGTAGATGTTGTATTTGCACGACATTTAATCATATTTAATCCGCAGTGAATTTAGATTAATTTTCGTCAACGAATGAGAAGTACTAATGATATTATAAGCAAACAGCAATAATAAGCATAAACATTATTTTTAATTTGTTCCGTAATGTATTATTTTATATAACAGCGAGACAGAAATAATTCTAAATAAATTTTACAATAATCCAAAGATACCGCGATGGCTCAGTAATGGATTAGGCTCCTGCCTCTGCAATAGCACCTCTGACTTTTTCCAAAAGCATTTACGTGTTAAAATCAACACCGTAGGACAAACGCGCAGTTCCAGTTGGTAAAAAAGGAGTAACGTATCTTTTACCAGCTACAGTACGGTATCACGTCACAAAATTGAAAGTATTAAAAAGTACTTAATATAAGTCATGGCCTAAACCTAGGAAAAGTATTTTATTATCAGTTAATCAACCTTTAGTGGATTGAACATAGCCTCAAACAGCAAAAAATATCCAAGTGCTATGGGTAACTTACCAAAATGCAAAAAAAAACAGCATAAACAAATAAGCCACTTTTAAAGCTCCTTCTCATTAACTACTTAGAACATGTAATAGAATTTTTAGCAAGGATTTTTCTCACTTTTTAACTTGTGCATTTTTAAATCATTTACGTTCATTTACAATACATGTTCAATTTACATAAATAATTTTAATTTCTACCTAGCGTGTATAGAAACTAGCTTTATTACAAATCCTAGTATTCAAACAGTGCACTGCATTTAAACGAAAAGCTGTTATCTAACTGAATTCATTACTCATACATGTCTATGTAACGATCTCGATGTAGGGTCAGCTCAAAATTTCGGTGTAAAGATAAGAACGCTTGATATCACGCTTATAGTTGACTGCTTCGGTATGCACATAACGCAAATCAGAAGCAATTCCAGAACAATACTAAACTAAACCTCTAGAAATCAAGAATTCTTTAATATAATTAATTAATCTAATGCTTTAATATAATAATCAATCAACATTTAAATTGAAGCTCCCTTATGTTTTTTCTACTTTTTAAACTATTATTAATATGATCAGAAGTTTAAAAATAACTTTCGATTTTTTTTTTTTTTTTTAAGTTTATTACGTTTAGCATTTATTTATCTTTCAGAAAATTTGATAAATGAACTTTATTACACAAACAGTGATAACAACGCGATGATTTTCAGGTTAAATTTGAAACTAACCATCAAAGATCACAAAAGATTTTTAAACAATATTTAACATGGAGAATCCTGAATTATATTCTGATTACAACGAGTGATTTACGTTTTCAGGATTAGAATGCAGATTGTTAAGATACTCCAAATGTGAAAAGCTTGAACAGAAAAATGGCGATAAAATCATGCAATCCGTTTCCAAAGTTTTTTTTATAAACACAAAACAGCCGCTTCTAAATCATAAATGCTAATATAAAAAAAGTATCGAGTCGAAGGATACGAACCGTGCCAGATGCCGGTGTGTATGAGTTGGCCATCGGGCCTGTGCCATTGGATAATGGGGTTCGGCTTGCCCGCCGCTTGACACTCGAGGCGCATATTCAATCCCTCCTCCGCCACCACCACCGTGATCTGACCCGCCGAGCTGCCTGCAAGTGTGACGTCGAATTTCGCAATAAAGATTTATGGTTGATGCACCCGTGCCGCGCGCTAAATCATCAACGTCGCTCGTAGATCAAGTACGAAGCCTTCTTTTCTCCTATCTTCTCGCGGAGGACAAAAAAACGGCCAATCTAGCCGAAATCTTTTTCTTTCGTTCTTTGGACGATTTGCTCGTTAGAAAGAGAATACATTAAAAATAAGATGAAGGAGCTGAGTTTTTTAATAATAAGAAATATTGTGATTAAAAAAATTATTTGAGGAATACGGCGTCTGTTATGTCCTTAAATACTTAATGCACTTTGACTAGATTCAAACCTATGTTTAAAGGAATGATATGATTGCAAAGGTTTTTAATCAAAAAGTAAAAAAGTTATGAAAATATTATATCTAATCAAATCAAAAAGTAAAAATTAAAAGAGTTAAAAGAAAAAATAGTGAAAAATTTTTGGCCCTTACATTTCATTCACTTAAATTGATTGATGATAAATCAAATAAAATTGAAATCTTTGAAATTACAGAAAATGGCTATATGCTTGCCCGAAACAGTAAAATAATTTATGACTCACGCTTCCGATGTAAATTAGTTAAAATTAAAATCTAACAACTCCAATTGCAGGTACTAAGTCCTCTCAACCTACAGTTAGTCGTAGCCATGAACGTAATTATTGATAACTAAACTCCAATATGCATGCAAACTAAAATGATATAACAAATACTGACTAGTTAGATGCTTGGAAATGTAAATTCTCTCAGAAGTTCTTCCATTTCTGTATTCGAATTGAATAATTTTACAACTTTGCATTGAAGAACAACATTCAAGTTTGCTAGAGAATGCCTAATTTTCAAATAACGGTAGATAATAATTGATAAAGTTCGTATACCTCATTAATTTTGTTTATGTAATAAAATTTTATTTAAATAAACCTTGCAATGGTATTCAGTGTTCGGTTTGTAATCCGAAACAATAAGCATTGTCTTTAGTAAATATAATACTATTTTACCAAATTCTAAATTGAATGAATTTTGTGGCACAATATATATTTCATTATTACGCTTCAAATTATTCTGCGTTTTTCTTAAACATTAAATAATAAAACTCTTATTTCATCAAATTTTACATTATTCTGCTTTTATCGTAAACATTAAAAGTTATATTACAAAGTTAATACGACTTTTGGTTCAAAAATACCTTAATTTCAAATAACAATTAATGCTTATTGCAATAATAAAAATTTTAATCATTTAATTCCATATTTCAACTTTTAATTTGGATTCAAAGTGTGGTTACGAATTATAGTTGCAAGATGGCTTTTCTTTATCTTATTTTTAATTTTTTTATGCTAAAAATGAAAAGCGTGCAACAATGTAAAGCTTTCATTCGCGAATGCACGAATGAACTTTTAAAATTATACAGGTATTGATAGTAAAATGTAGACTTTTATTCATAAAATGTTATGCTTTTTTTTATACGTTTACGTACACTTTACTTCTCTTCTTTTCAATCATCTTTCACCGATAGTAGGTATATCGTTTAGTAAAAAATAGCAAAGCGCGCATTGACGCTTAGAATGGCAGTATGTTATTTTATGAGCTGTGTTAGAATACACATGGATTAGAATTCATCTGTTACAGTTCACAAAGAAATAGAGATCCTTATAGAAAGTAATATTTTATAAAATTAAATATAATAAATAATATTGACAATTTAAGATTTATAAGTATCGAGCAGCTTTTTTAAGCGATATAATCTAATGATTAAAAATGAAATATGGTAGAACAGTAAAAGATAATTTTTGAAGATTTGATTATGTTTATGGCAGCACTTACCGTCAATTGAAGGTGGCACAAGAAGATCACTGGTATCGATAGAAGTAATCGTACCGCCGACCATATTTTTGAAAGGGGCGTACGCGACGATACTTGGAACACCAGGCTTGCCGTCTAGACCAGGTGGGCCTCGTAAACCCATTTTTCCTAAAACATTTATTTTAATTAGTTGTTATTTTACACTCTTTTAGTACATCGATAAGCTTTATTGGAACTAATGGCTTCTTTGATTAACATTCTCAAGGAGGCTATCATCACGTTTTACAGTTTTATTGGCCTGTCTATAAAGAAAGGGTGAAAAATAGGTCTTAATTATTCTCGAACAAGCTACTCTTTTCCAGGAAAGAAAAATGTACTCCTTTATAATTAGTATTATTTTCTTTGGTAAGAAAGTCGTAATTTGAAATAAACTAGACGTTACGATCAATTAAAGTTTACCCTGCTAAATTAAAGAGAAACATTGGAGAAAGTCGTTTAGGCAAATGAAGTTGCTCGTTTCGAATGCTAACGCAATCTTTTAAAGTACAATCAAACAATGCTTTTATTAAGTGAAGGTTTTCATTGCCGTTTAAAAAAGCTAAAACTTGTTGTAATGTGCAGAGTAAATTTAATGTCCCCGTAATTTCATTAAATTTGGGTTATTATGCACATGCACACAGCGACATCGTTAATTTATTCGCATATGCAAATAAGCGTTCACATGCACGTTTTAAAATAAATAAATTTTAACGAATTTAAGGTAAACGATTAATACTCGAAATTATACCTCTATGAAATTAATTAATACCCTGGTGCGGGGAACACATGTAGAGCGAAAATTTCATAATTTCGTAACGCGCTAATTAAATGAAATACAAAGCTTGAAAATTATAGTAAAATTATCCTCAATCTATGCTATGATATCCTAGGAAATGAAGCCTTAAAAAGCCCCTTGCCGCGGCGCAAATCCCGCGGAGCGTTAAACACAGGCGGAAGGCATCTCTTACAAATTAAAAGTACACACTAAACCAAGACATTGAATGCTCCCTCGCCGCTTCGGCGAGGAGGAGGACAAGTTTTCCGCTACGGGACGAAAATTAATTTCCGTCCTCGACGAAGGCAAAGTTGCGTGTATTAGCACGACAAGCTTACTTAGGTCCGAAGTTACCTTCGAGCAGCGACGTGGCAACGCTCTCGAGAGGGGCCAGACAGGCGGCCTCTCGCTAAAGAAAGGAGATAACGAAGTAATTAAGCGCTCGTTAACCTCCCCCCCCCCCCTCCAATCATTTCACGTTTAATCAACTACGCAAAGCCATTTGCCCTCGCTAATTGTTCCCCAGCGCGTTCCAATCCTATCCTTTCGCCTGAGCTCGCTTCGATCGCAGGAGGCAATGCACGCACTTAACCTCCGGGAAAGCTTGTAGGGTTTAAAAGCTATACGCGGTAGCTTGCATTCCACTTGCGAAGCTGCATTTTTTTTTTTTTTTTTTTTTTTGCGGAAAACGACTTACATACCTGGAATGCCTGGCGGTCCTTGAGGGCCCTGAGGTCCGGATTGGCCGTGCCTACCTGCAACAGCAAGTATTTGGGAAAATAAAGAGTAGACTCGTCAGGTGTAACAACTTGTTTTACTTTTAGGAATTATGGAATCTATCTCGAAAATTAAGTTTGAACGAAGGTATAAGCAATTTTTATTTTCTTTTATACGTCATCAGCGTACGCAGACGTGGAACGATTGAGACTTTCATTTAATTGAATATTCAAATAAAAGTATTTTTTGAAATTAAGTTAACCTTTCCAGCTATTTGTTTCGTTTAAATTGTTGTTCATGGTAATATTCGTTGAAATGTCAAATATTCATCAAAGAGTAGGCTCAATCACGGAATTTCGATGATATGATTAATTATATAATAATTTCAAAGTGTATAATTAATTTAGTTGGGTTCTGGAACGTAATTGCAACGTAGTGCATAAATTCACTAGCGGAAATTAATTAATTATGAATTATGAAACGTGACAAAATTTTACATCCATAAAATTATAAGATTGATTCGGTAATTTCATTATGGATCTTATATATTCTTTGAAATTTATTCTTCCTATAAACTCATTCTCAATAAAACTTTTTCGATCAGCAATTTAAGAAGTATTCGAATTTAATAATATACCATTGTACTATAGATGTGTTTGCCACTAGTAAATTTCATTTAAACAGTTTTAAAGAACCAAACATTATTTTACGTTGTTACAATTAAAGGATCGCGTTTAATAAAAGCAGATTTTAAGTAAATAAGCGCTCTTAAGCAGGAGGGTCACCTCCTCCTTTGTCGTATTAAAAAAATAAATAACAAAAAAGGAGAAAAAATCCCATGGAAGCTTCCGAAGACAATGTTGAAATACCGTGCAATACGTTCACCATATAAGAAAATTTATATATATGTGATGGCGGCCATATTTCGCATATAAAAGCCGCGCATCCCCATAACGCGAAGCAGCACACAGACTCGCAAATCGAACGGAACGAGCGACGAAAATTCATCGGCCGGCGCTTATGAAGCAGTTTTCTCGATTCTAAACAGGACCAGACCGTAAAGCGCGCCGCGCCTCTTAAATTTAAAACGAAACGATATAGAAAGTGGCACTCGCGGGCGCTAAAAATTTATAACCCACTTAAAACTCGCACCCACGCACAGGTGGCTCCTGTGCGTGTACAGCGGGCTGGCTGGGCTCGATTCGTCCATACGAGATTCATGCGAGCGACATGAATTTCGCGTCGGCGGCGGCTGCTCTGGTACTGCTTAGACGCGCGCCAGAGCACTTGCATTATTCCGTCTGAGTACTCGGGCGCGGGAGTTTAGCGCCGTCAAGGCAGCTGTTGCAGGGACGCACTTGCATATGCTCCGCGCCGACCCGAGAGACGGAGGCCTTTTCGATTTCGTGCTGCTTGCAGGCTTTCGAAATAATTAAGGCTCCCGAGGCTTTTCGGATTCTCTCGAGCTCTTTTGTCGGGAGAGTTTCGGCCGGTTTTCAGATTTTTTTAACAAAATTTCGAACCCAAATGCTGCAATAATGGTGGGATACGAATCAGTTTTTTATCTGTATACCACATACCGGCTGACTTCGGAATGTTCGTTTTTTAAAAAATTTATTATTACATGCTTTTGATTTTTATTCAAATAAAGGTACGTTATGCTTTTGAATAAATCAGTAGCTTTTAATTGAAACTTTATTCAACGCAGAACAATTGCTTTTTTATTGAAAATACTCCTCTTTTTTTTTTTTTTTTTTTAAATTTGATAAACACTATTTCACACGCAAAACGCAGTATTATATTATAAAAAATTATATCTTATGATAGTTTTATATTAATGTCAGGCAGGAATTTTGTAATAAAGCATTTTAGGAACACTGTTAGAAATGTCATTAATTTTAAGAATAATTTCAGAATAATTATGAAGTGCTGATCTCATTCGTTCAATGAAATATAAAACTATCGTGAGAAGATATTATTAACAATATATAATCTTGGGACACATTTTTGTCTTCAAATCAATGACGATTTAACTCGCCGCGATATAAGTATTTTTAATTCTAAAACTAAAACAGAAAAAATGTTTAAAACTGTTATTGATCGTTGTTGTCGAAAGTGGAAATTCGGAAAATGCTGCTGAAAAAGCGAAAAAATCTTAACTAAGAAGCCAAAGTCGTTCGTCCGCCCATTGTAAAAACGCTCAATTTATCAGTAAAAGCCATCCAACTGCTTTAAATAATGCTGCTAAAGTGAGTTCTTAAAAAGCACGTAAAATGCCGAATAAGAATTTTAATTTTATACAAAGAGGAAATAAAAATCATGATAATAACTAAATCCTACAAAAATAAAAACCGCTGCCAAGTCATTGGCAGTTATAGCTTCCTCCTAACTAATTTATTGTTCCATTATTATCTCGTTCTTATTATTATTTTATTTTTATATGCTCATTTTAGAATTTAATGAAAAG
>UCOL01006128.1:0-10065 GCA_900474335.1 Ormyrus nitidulus | reverse complement strand
ATGTCACATAGTAAAAATTGATATAATTGAAGTATATCCCGGGGTTAATACAAAACATAGTAATTTTTCTTACATTTATATTAAATTTTATTAGAACATTTCTCTCAGTGTAATATCGCTTTCGTTCGCTTTCGAGGATTCCAGTTAAATTACATTCAAATAATTTTTCATCTCTAACCTTTATTTCCAAATCATCCAAAAACCACACTCTCCACCGATTGCAAAAGCCGACGTTTGTTAAAATTATCACGTGCCGCGGGAGAGGCAAGCGGGGGGGCTCGTCTCCGCGCGCGAACTTGCTGTGCGCCGGGCGGCGCGATGAGAGGCCGCGCGCATTAACGACCTTACATCAATATCGATTATCCTATTACGCGCTCGAAAATTAATCCAACGATGGGGGGAGGGACGTCGTCGTCGCTTGGCCGCTCGCTCGCTAGATTAGTTTTGCGCTAATTGAATCGGCCGTCGAAATAAAAAGAGTTGCGAGCGGAACGCCGCGGGGAGCCGAGAGCACACAAAGATGAGGGAGGATGCGGGCGATGCGCGCCCCCCCGCTTCCTCCCTTCTCGCTCTTATTTTTTTAAATTAGCGCTGCGTGTGCCTCTGATGATGACGGAACGATTTTTTAACGGAATTAAACGCCGGGGAAAATGGTTTTTAAGCGAATTGATAAAGCCTTTATCGGCAAAGGAATTTTGTTTTTGGGAATTTTTTTTTTTTTTTTTTGCTTTCAATCAAGAGTTATCTTTTGTCATGATATTTTAATAAATATATAAACGTATGTGATTATATTTTGCAACATTTATTGCATTTCTTGAATTCATTTGTGATAGAGGAATTCAACGCATTCCCACAGTATTTATTAAACAAATTTCAATTTGAAAGATTTCTCCGCATTTTAAATTTCATTGATGAAACTCTTTTTTAAATACTGTAGGCAAAATAATTGGTAAAAATGACAAAAACGATCATTACAATAAACAATAATTGAGAATGAATAAAGATAAAGCTTTATAATTGAACTTTTATATAATAGTAAATTCTTAGCTATTGTTTTATTGAATTTAACACATCAATTGTGTCTGACGTAAACTTTTTTCTGGTAGTTTTCCAATGTACGTATGTTTTTTTTAGCAATTTTATCTAGCGAGCATAAAATTTTAGCACGCTTCAATTCAACAAAAGTTAATGGATATCAAAAACTTTTATTTTTATTAAAGTAAAGGTTTAAAATTTGTAAAAACGGAATGAAATGAATTTAGTTTCTAGTTGGAATCAATGTTTCATAGTCGGTTTGCAAATGACAGCAAAAATAATAACATAATTTCAAAATTTCAACGCAAATTTTTTAAAAAGCGAAATTTGTAGAAACAATGCTTGAAAATTGCGCCAATTACATAAAATAAATAGGTAATTTCGTTCATGAAAGCGAAAAAGGAAATCAAGACCCCTAAAATAAAAAACAAAACAAAACGTACCCCAGAGTCATCAAAGCTCCACCTACACGACCAAAGCCGGACAATAACACGGGAGATAAAGAGGGCAACACTCCTCGATTACTCGCCAATTACGATTGGCGTCGATATAACGCCGTCCCCGAGAAAATACAATTTTTTTTCCGACTGCCCCCTGCGGGGGAGCCCGGTTATTATTATCGCGCGCGTCCATAAAAGCTTGCCTGATGCCGGGGACACCGAAAGTGCCTGTCGTTTCGACAAATGGAAACGGCCGCGAGCGATAGAGAGACGAAATTGTCCCCGGACGACGACGGGGGATGAAAAGGAGGCCGATGTACGGAGGTAAGCGATTATTGGAGCCCGAGCTTGCTCGAGTTAAACGTCGGAATCGATAGAAAAGTCGAGGTTTCTTTCATTGTTTTGGAAGGCTTCGCCGAAGGAGAGATTTTCTGATTTTCATCTGAAAGATGTTAAACTCTTAAAATGTCTCAATTTTTAGATAAGTATACGTATATAACTGCAGAGCTGCATAAGCCTTGAATGGGTAGGACATTTTTTTAATCTTGATCTGATTTCTAAATAAAAATGTAAATTTAACTGGAGCGAAAAAAATATTAAAAGCAAGGAAAAAAAAACATATTTATGTAATAATAAAATAAAATTGCAGAAAGACCCACCCACGTAAAAAAGTATTTAAGCCAAGGTGTCCTAAACCACGTGGCTAAACGACCTTCGCCGAGATTTTCGTATCTCTTTTTTCGTCGCCCTTCGTTAGATTATCGCTTTACGAGCCACGGATAAGGTGACCGATGGCTCTAGGCGACGTGCACTCGACCATTTTCCGTTTATTGCAATGCCGAAGGGTCTTTTTTCTTCAATTTTACGCCCCAGTTCGAAGCTTTAAAGTCGAGTGCGTATTTAGCGAAAAGTTTCCAGAGAATCCCCGGAGGTAACGGGAACTTTCGTCGCTTTGACTTTTCGATTTTTCTTACGGAATTACGGTATTTTAAAAGAAAAGCTCGAATTCTTCAACAAATAATTGGGAGGCCATATATATTTGTGCTTCTCATATAACTTCATAAAATATAGACTTTTATTTTCATACGCGACCCTTTTTCGATAAGCACAGAGTTTTCGTTCGGCAACTATTTTTTTTTTCAGCGAGCTCAAACGTCATTACCGAACTGCCGTAAACAAGAGTGAAAAAGCGCATTACAAAACGCTTGGTCGAATTCCGCGGAATTTCAGGACCGCCAATTCAACACTGCAAAAAAACGGCCTACAGAAAGTTTGCTAAATCCTGTGAATCTGAGCAAAGCATTCGCGCTTTCATAATCGAACCGTCATAACAGTCCCGCGGACAAAAATTTAGCGCCAAAAATCCTCGTGTGCATGAAACTCTGTCGTGGGAATTTATTTGGGGCAGAAAGTCGGGGTAGCATTATTCGCGTTTGAAGTCGATTTCGTTATTGGTTCAATTATTATGGATTTTCTGATAATTCACTTTAACTTTTTGCAGGGTAGTTTATGTTTTTTGTTTTATTTAATTTTATCCGTTTCAAGCTCTCGTGCAAGATTACGACTGAAGTTAAAAGCGACGGAAATTGTAGGCGAGATAAATGATTAAAGTGAAACATGACAATATAAAACGGCGTCAACATCAATTTCGCATTTAATAATTGCAAGTTTTTCCGAATTTATATTATTCTTTATGCATTTCGCGTAACAATACGGTATCTTTGCATTGACGTATTTCTCCAAAAATTGATTACGTAAATGCACTTATTCCGAATTCCATAATAAAAAAAAATGTATACTTAAAAACAAAGAGGACTCAGGACCCGCATTGGGTCACGTTTATTCCTCGTCTTTTCAGCATCCAAGACGAAATCAGTACGTGGAGAACAATGTAAATAAGTTGCAGCAATACATAAAGATGTCGAATACTCACGCTCGTGGTCTCGTCGAGCTTCCGCTTCCAAGCGTCGCTGCGCTCGATCAGTGCATTCCACTGTTCCGAGAGCTTATTGACTTCGCGGCGAATGCTGCGCGTCAGTTCGCGTGCCTGTTCCTCGGCGCTCCTGTAGCCTCGCGAGTCTCCATCGAGATCGCGACCTGAGAAGCGTAATAAGACGATGAATATAGTGATCTATTGAATATTAGATAGTTTTTAAGTTTGCTCCGTTGTGTACAAATGTAGAATAAATTTCAATATACTTTTTAAATGATTCTTTAAGGGCTAACTTCTCCTTCTTTAACTTTTATTAAAGCAAATTTACTTATAGCTATTTCGTTATTTTTCGAAAGAACCATTCCTTTCAATAAACCAAGTTGTATACTTTATTCCCGCTGCTTACAGCTCCTTCCGCGGCCGAAAGTGATTTCCGTTTACGTTCAACAGCGCCCCGACGATCGCCGGCACGAACCCCCTCGGCAAAAGCGTGCTTCGGGGCGCATTCGGTAAATAAATCCGCGAGAAACTGCAGGCGAACACGGCGGGAAAAACGACTCGGCGCCGCGGCAACAAATCTCGCGATTGGGCGCGCGCGCGTACGTGCGCTCGTTACGTCTTCATTGAGCGGATTAAAGCTCCCGTAATAATCGAGCGACTTCTATTTGCCGCCCGCCGGTGGCAAAATAGGTTTACGGTCCCGCGCGCGCAGCTGCTTGTGCGTAAAAGATGTGCCTTTTCATTAACGACGTTTATTTCGAACGGCGCCGCGAGTGCTTTTAGTATCCGGGCTGGTTAGCTCGTAATACGTGATCTCGGGATTGCTGCTTTGTTACAGGTGCATTGGCTGGAAAACGGAGGGTGTTTGTTTTTACGTTTTTGCGATGGCTAATTAAATTGGATGCCGGCGGACTTTAAGACTTACTGAGGAAATACAGATGACTTGTAACTTGATTTTTTAAATAATTTTAAGATTAAATTGAAGCGTTAAGATTTTAATGATTCTATATTAAGAATTTCCGGGCATAGTTTTAAGATAGTAGATATTATTACGAATAATAGTCAAATATATGTATTTCGACGGGTAACATTTGTAAACAAGCCGGTGCACTCAGAAAACAAGAGAGTAAATTCTGTATGCATAATCAGTATGAAATTCGTGATATTATTTTCAAGCATTGCACTTCATGCATAAAATGGGTGCAGACTGTAAAAAAATATTTTACATCGTTATTGAAATTCAAGATTATTTACAGATAAAACATTAACTCGGCCAATAAAATTATTCCAAAAAAGTGACTAATATAAAGGACTTAAAATTCACGTAAAATAAGTAAAAATTGTTCACTATTATTCTTCTTCAAAAACCCAAAACAAATTTTTTCTTGCAAAAATCATATAACCCCCCGTTAAAACAGATTTATCGTTCTACATTGAAAATCCCAAAAATCGCACCGCTCCGCCAATAGCATCCAGCCCGCAACAGCCACCAGCGCTGTCGTCCTCGCGCCAAAAGCCGAACTCGCGGCCACAAAGGAAACATTTGCGCGACAGCGGTGGCGAACGAAAACGCGATTAAAATTGAATTGCCCCGATTAGCGCGTCAACCGACTCTCTCCCTCTCTCTTTCTCTCTCTCTCTCGCGTCGAATCGTCAGCGGCGCCACTGACGGCCCGCCGGTCGCGTAAATCAACGCTCGTACACGTATATAGCAGCTGGTCCCGCGCGCGCGAGCCGATAGTCCTGGCCTCTCCTCCCCGTTATCAATGCTAAACATGCGCGTAAAAACTGCGTCGCACCGATACTATACGCCAGGCGCCGTGATTCATTGGACAATTAATTGTGCGCGCGCCGACGCCGACGCCTGCTGCCCGGCTTTTCTTTGCCGGCCGGCCTCGTTGGCGCGGTTGCGTTTGTTAAGGGGGCGACCCGTTCGACGGTTTACGCGCGAGGAAGGTACTTTTTTTTTTTGAAAAGTTTTTGTTTAGTTCCATTGTTTTGTAGATGCATGCTTCTTTTTTGATTCGCCGCGGTGGAACGGAAACAATTTTGCAAGCTATGTAATTGGATGTTATTAGTAGTTCTTAATTAAGCTATGCAGGCTCGGATAAGACTTGTTATTAGCGATAATTTTATAAGTTTATTTTTATAAAGAAAAGTATTTATTGATTTTGAACTTCAATTTTGCATTTTTTTCCAATCTGCCGTTGAATTAAACATTTTTAAATTCAATGTTTAAAAATGAGGATTAATGTTTGAGGGCTAATATTAATTTTGAGTTAAACTTGCAACTAAAAATTCCTCGAAAACTGCCACTATTTTGTCAAAAATCTGTCAAACTTTGAAAACAACCTCGCAACACACAATGGTATAGTAGCGATTACTTGCGTTCATATCCCGCGCGAGACGATTGATATATTAGCGATTTACGGATTTGTCAGGCATTTTGAATTTCGTTTGAACAAAAACAGGAGTTTACACGCTTTTGGTGCTCGGGAGTTTTACCCGTTTGCATGCAAACGACATTTATTGCGGCGGCTCTTCGAGTCATTGAGTTTTGATGAAACGCTTTATTGTATCCAGCCTGAATGGGGGGGTCATTTTGGATGCGCCGCTGTCCAAAATTTCGGGCCTATTTACGAATTCCCGCTCGAGCATTGCTTTTTTTCTTTGCAACTTTTGTGCGAAAATTTTACGTCCAACTTTTGTATTTTGGCTTTTATAAGTGTTTTAGGATTACCGTGGCTTTGATTTTCCAATGAAAAATTTAATGAGCGAGTATAACTTTTAAAGCTCCGCGTATAAATTGTTAATTGCGAGGGATCGCGTTCGAAAAGATTATTAAAGCAATAATCGTGACGTGAGTTTTTCTAAAGAAAATTTCTCTGGTGCATTTCTTTTATTATTATTTTTTTTTGCTTTGCAAATTGGAGTAAAACAATGGAAAAAGTCGGAGCGGCTTATCTAAATGTGGAGTAAGTGAGGCGATTGTTTGAAAATGTACTTTGTAAAATCGAAACTCACCTTCGGAGTCCGAGGTGTCCGACAAAGGCGGCTCATTGGCAATGTATTGTCGGCCGCTCAGCAAACTGTTCTCGACGATTGGTCTCTTGTCCTCGAGTTGCCTTCGGAATCCTCGATGATCGTCCTGAAACACAGAGACAATGCAATTGGCTCTCAGTAATGTCCTTTTCGAAGAATAAGATGTTATTGCAGCTTTTATTATCTTTACGGGACTTTTAAAGTTCGAAAAATACTGTGTGGCCTATCCTTGAATCAATACCTTCGGGGTATATTTTTATTATTAGCTTTTACAATAATACTATTTTTGTAGTTACATTAGATGATTGTTGTCCAATATAAAAGCAAAAGTAATTTATCAAGGATACTTTTAAATGCTGGACGTACAAAAATATTATTTCCAATCAGGTTTGTTTCATAGATATATATATAATCATTAATCAATCCCCTAAGCACGCATATGATTATAAGAAAATTCTGCCTCTTCGCTCGGCGAAAACTCGCGTCTTCTCGAGCTTATCAGAGCACAAGTAAGTGTTAGGCAGCAAGAAAAATGCAAACAAAGAAGGAAAGAGGAAGGCGACGGTGACGCGATTCGCGTGAAACGTAGCGTATTTGCGCGAGCGCAAAGATGCCGCGTTGAGTGGATTATTCGGCTTTGCCATCCTCGCCTCCTCGCCTCTCTCTCTCTCTCTCTCTCTCTCTCTCTCTCTCTCGGCGTAATAAATAAATTAACCGAAGCGGCAGAGGGAAGGAAAGACTCTTGCTTATCGCTCGCGCGCATAAGCATTTGCAGCTCCTTCCGAGGACGTGGCGGAGACGAGGAGTTTTTTTTTTCTTTGGAGGAGGCTAATTCGCACCGAAATTTTTTCAAGCCACTCGACGAATCAATGTGTTCCTTTTTCCAGCCGTGAGTGTAAAGCCCTGCTGCCTTGGAAATTTAATGCGATTTGGGATTGTGGAAGGAGAAAAGTGTGGGGAGTGATGTTTTTCAGTATGGTTAGATTATTAAGATGGAAGCTTGAGGAAGTTTGATATAATTTAGTTACTTTTACAAAATAGTACTTAAATTAAATTTTTTCATTAGAAAAATGTTTAGACTTTATTTTAACTAATATGGATCAATTTTTCCTGTATTTCTTTCTTAATATACGAAATGTTGTAATACACCTTAGGAGTTAAACTGCAGACTAAAAGAACTTTAGAAAAGTAATTTTTTTTAATTACTACATAATAAAGTTTTAAAGTTGTTCTTCCGGCGGTAAAACTATATACTTCATACCGTTTTTCCCAACGCTAAAAGCCTGAAAAGAAAGTATTTACTCTGGGAAAGTTTATGACAAGCACGATGCAATTTTCGCGTTTTCAAAAAAATTAAGCGACTACAGGGCGACATAAAGGACAGAAAATTCGAGGTGTAAATAGACTAAATGGCTAAAACTGCCCTGGCACACGCAAACATGAAGAAAGGCTTTGAAGTTCCGGGTCCTTTTGAATTAAAGTTTTCCTGGATTTTTTATTTCAAGAGTTTGCGAGACATTTTGGGAGTGTTTAAAATTTCAAAATTTTAAACTTGTTAATTTAGGGTGAACGCAAGATATATAAGTTTTAGAATATTAATAACATTTAGAAAAAAAATTATTTAATTAACCAAAGTAGGTACCGAATTTTGAATATTTAAAACTAAAATATAATGAAATCTTATACGAATAAAATTTTTTGTAGACTCATTGGAGTGAATGATAAGCAACGAGCTTAATTAATATAATTCCTTGACGGGAGACACTTTTTTCTCGTTTTCAATATGACAGAATAATTCTGCGCGAAGGGGATAATTAATGAATCACGTAATGATGTAAGCACGAGTCGAAAAAGTTCGAGATGGGTTAAAAAGTTAACATTGTTTTCAGGCTACATTATTATTTTTAAGAATGTAATGTGTTAATTAAAAATTTTTTTATCTTCGTTTAGTTGATATGTGTCACTTATTCATCAGCAGAAGATAATTTGCAAATGAAATGCAGTAACAATTTATATTTTTTTATCTATTTAGTAAGTTTATTTTCACTATAAAGTATGTTAAGACCCATAAATAAGTCTGTTAAACTTATTCACGTTTACTTTCTTAAGCCAAAGCCATAAAGATCCAATTGAAAGCATCAATTCTCACAAAAGGAATACGACATATTGTTACGTGCTCAATATATTTTTGAATAATTAAATTTACTAAAAATCTATCTATCGATTCAGTCGTTTTTTATTCTACTAATTAAAATTTGATATTTCATTTTCATTAAAAAAAAAAAAAAAACCCTTCCTAACTTTTGAAAACATCTCTCCCCCGTAAGCTCTCTGTCCAATAAACTCCCCAGAAATCCCAAAGCCAAGCTTCGCCCGTAAAATTCCGCCGAAACAAAAAAAAGAAGCCACGACCGCTTTCTCGATAATGATCGCAACTAAAATCTCCGACGCCGCGAGCTCGTCAACGAGCGCGTAAACCGCGCGCGCGGCAGGCTGCATAAATATTCCTTGGGAGAGGGCAGGTGCAGGTCCGCGCCGCTGGAAAGTTGATGCGCGACGAGACAAGACGAGAGAGAGAGAGAGAGAGAGAGAGAGAGAGTTTTCCGCCTACCCCGAGGGATCTTCTGCGTGTGAGATACGACGTGGCATCGGCGAATTACCCGAGGCCCCGGCCCGGTAATCGCGGGATTATGTATCCGGAGATGCCTGCGACTTTTATTTACGGCCCGCCGATGGATTTTCTGGAACGGCCTGCGCTGTGTTTTTCTCGGGAAGACGCGAGGGGGGCGGATTGATGTTGGGAGGTTGATGGGTCGGAGGTGATATTTTCAGGTGCATTTTGCGGTGAATTAATCATTCGCGTTGGGGGTGGTAATTTAGAAATGGATTTTGATCGATGGGCATTTTCGATTAAGGTTTTAGGTTTTAAGGGACAATGTAAAATAGGTTTAGTGTCTGTTTTCATATGTCTTGTAATAAAAAATATTTACGTGGGAAGGTATTAGTTTACGGTAAACGGATTTTTCACATTATTGCATGGATTTTCACATTTGACTATTAAATACTCTTAAATAAGTATGGACGTTTCAAAAGAGCAGTACTCTGGTATTTAATCTGCTACTGTATGAAATTTCGTCAGCTACAAAACGGTTCCATAGGAAATTCTACCCTTCCGTAAATGATGTTCTATTCAATTAGTGTTTGTAGCAAAATCAACATTTGTATGATTATCGCTGTGTAGAATATTATTATTTCTCATTAATTATAGGATGTTAGAGTCATAAACTATGGGGGCTAAGCGGCTTAGTTTTACAAATACGCTTTCACTAACCTTCCCTCGCCACATTGGATTAAAATATCAACATTATGTTTGCTAAATCTGCGTTGAGGTGGGTCGAGCGCGATTCTCTAATCAATGAAGTGATATGAAAATTAATATAATAAATTTCCCGTATACTAGCACATTAAAATAAAAATTTAGAAATGTAAGAAACACATGAAATAAACATATGTTTTTTTCTATGAAAATAAAATTTTTTTTAGATACTCATATGATTTGAGTATTTACTATAGCTATTTGTTTATATACTAAGTCGCTTTTAGGTTATCGAGGCT
>UCOL01006127.1:0-10076 GCA_900474335.1 Ormyrus nitidulus | reverse complement strand
CCTCCCCCCTCCCTCCCCCGTCGCGCGGAAACGAACGAGAGCCGCTCGTCGATTCTTTAGTGGCCATTTTGTGCACAGTCACCGGTAAGAGTTTCCTTTATGGCCCGATGTTTTATTGTTTGTTTTGGCCCCCGGAGAGATTTGTGATTCGCGCGTGACGCATCGAAAAATTGCCCGCCGGGCCATTATTGACATTCGATGATTGTTGCGCGCCGCGTTTTCTCGAAAAAAAGAAAAGAAAAAAGAAAAGACGCCGGGAGCCGAGGATCGTTGCTGCGTTTAATTGATTGATCTTGGATGGAGATTTTCGGCGGAGGTATTTGAATCGACGAGGAATGCGCTTTTCATGCGTGATTTATATGTAAGGCTTGGGTGGGGGTTGGCGTCCAGTGCTGCCGGTGGAGCTATTATGTTTCATTATCATTTTAAGCGTATATTGATTGATGATCGAGTGCAATCTAAATATTATAACGTGAAGTTTGAAAGTTTTATAAACTAGGATTGCCGGAATGGAAGGGGTCAAGTAAAATATGTATTGTATTATATGTTATAGATTAGATTAAAGTTCTACGTTGAACGTTAAATTTTTCATTAATTGCTTAGATTAAAAAAATATAAATTTTAGAAGTGAGTTCGTATTTATAAGTGTTTAAATTATATTGCTTGCATCTCGACTTACATACAGGAATAGTACCAGTTATAATTTTGTATTTTAACATCAATAATAGTTTTATTATTCGAACAGTTAGACAGGTAGATGCTTCAATTTTGCGAAATTTATTAGTTTCATTAAATTTGTAATTGTTTTGTAAAAGATAGTAAAAAATATGCACTTTTAGCTCCCGCCATCAAGGGATACTCCATGCCGAGCTGACTTTCAAAAGCTTAAATTTGGACATTCCTACCGGAGAGAATTCTCAAGATTTTCGAAAATTGTTAGATTCTCCGGGCCGTGTTAAATACAAAACTGTACCGGGCTGGTAAGTTGCAAGACTAAGACATGCGAAAGCTGAGAGGGAACTTATTAGAATGTTTAATAAATATTCGACGCAATAATTAGGGTTTAAAAAAGCGAGCGGGAGTAGGCTTAGAAGTAACTTCGTTTATTCATATAATAAATTCAAAGTTTATTTAAATTATCGAATTTTAATTTATCCTGAATCCTTTTGTTATACTAATAGTATCGTTGTATCAAATTTAACTTTGAATGTGTAAAAAATAGCGTTTAATTTTTTTAATTAAATAGTAGTACAAATTCTAAATCAATAATAAATTTACGATTTTCTTCAAAGCTTAATAAATTTTTTAATAACGTATCTTATTAGAACCTTAAATTAAAATTCTCTTTCTGAAAGAAACTTTTAAGAAAATTAATTATTTTTTTGAGCAAACAACTACTTCAAACACTACTTCAAACTTACCCGTACTTCTTCATTATTTATGTACCAGTTAATTAACGAAAATGATAAAAGCGACTTAATGAAATTTTTGCTTGTTTGAACAATTCGGAAAACAGCAATCTAAACATTACTCTCATTTTAATTTACGAGAGCCAGACGTACATATTTAACTAAACGTACGGGGCAACTCGCGCATCCGACAGGATTTTAATTTTCTCCAGCCACTTTCCTTCTTGTATTTATTAAACAACGTGGCAGGTTTCCATATGAGACAAATCTTCAATCTCGAATGCTCAAAAAATAAAGCATCGCGTTCTCTTAATACTATTTGCTCGAATAACAAGGCAAACGTAATTTACAAACTTTATTAGGTTTTCATGATGCATCGTTGTTTGCTTCGGTATAATTAGACGTCATGAAATATTCTTGTGATTAGTTGCTTGGAAATTCCCTAATTTAATTTAATACGTTCGTAAAATTACGCAATACTCTAATTCCTCACGCAGCATACGTCTATTTTCAAAGATATAAATAATACGTTCGAATAAAAAAAAATCTTTTTTCAACGAAATGAATAAAAAATTATTCCATCGAAATTATTGATCTCCCCGAAGGCAGGCGAACAAGAGCAGATAATCCAGCAGCCCCGGTTCACGCATCCAATTAAAAATCCCGCCGTTTCTCAGCAGCGAGTCCTCGAATTGAAAATGTAGGCGCGCAGCCTCGGAAAGACGAGATAAACTCCGCAGAGCAGGAGCCCGTCGCCGCGGGCGTCGGGCATTCCGGCGCTGATTTTTTCCCCGCTCTCTCTCTCTCTCTCTCTCTCTCTTTTTTCGTGCGTGATTTTCGATGAATCCCCCGTTAATTCGAGTAGCGCGCGTCTCCCCCTCGTGCCGTGAAAGGGCGCCCGTTTAGCCCCGAGCGAGAGAGCGCCGTTCTCTCGAGTGGGCTTCGCTCCGTCTCTCAAAGTAATGACTGGCAGCGCGAGCGGATCTTGATACGCGATATACGTCTCGCGCGCGCGCGTTTGTCAAGATGCGCCGAAACGCACGAGGGAGGCTCTCGCGTCACCGAGAGAGGCCTCTGCTCGCGGGGATGGAAAAAGCGGAGGGATTGCCTTGAGGACGCGGAGTAAAAGTGGCCTTTTTGCCGCGGAGAGGCGAGGAAGCTAATGCAGAGAAGCCGCTGATTATCGAGCGGATTTTAAAGATGGATTCCGAGTTGTGTATTCGTAGGTCGAATATTATTGCAAAATTGCGAGAAAATTTAAGTAATTCAGATTCGATTGTAGTCAAATAAATTTATCCATAATAAATAGTTTAAACTTTAAAATTTAGTCTCCGAATTTTCGTCCTTTTCTACGAAACGGAACACTGAATTTTTTATAAACTGCAAATATGTACAAGTCAAAAGTGCAAATCCGCACGTTCGAAGCACGTTGGAATAAGGAAGCAACAAAACGTCGAGATTTTCACTCGCAGTCGGTGAATTAGCATTGTAGAAAGGTCGGGGGGAAAAATCGCTACACAGAGGAATCTTCGGCGAGAGCGGCGAGAGAGTCGTATAGCACCGCCAGCTCTCGAAGAGAAAAGAGAGGCGAGAGAGTGCCGGAGAGTGCAAAATGGAAAGGCGCAAAAGGAGAGGGAGCGACGGAGTTTAAGAACCCTTGAAAATATGAAACATCGCACGTATCGCCTGGCAATGAGCGGCAGAGGCCGAACTTTCATGGGGGGGCCCGCCTACGCATGCGCCGTATACATTTCCATAGCCGCGCGCGGGCGGCAATAACCCTTCGAGATTTTCGAGAGCGCGGAAAGGAGAGAGGCTTCAATTTATGGATACGCGCGGCCATCTTTAGCCCTACATAAATTCGACTTTGCCTCTATTATGTGCAGGCACCCGGCATTTTTTCCCAGTTTCCTTTGCTCAGCTTTTGCATATAGAGTGTACTGAATCAGATGACGGCTCAATACCAGAAATCTTTATGTGGGCAGGCCGACTCTTTTTTCTTTTTTTTTATCAAGATAAACAGCGTCATATTTCTCGGATAAATTTGCCGGTTTATGCCGGCTAAAAAGACTGGCCCATTAGTTGTGCATTGTAATTCGAGTGTGGCAGTAAAATTCCGGCGTTTCTCTTTTAATTCGTCCGAGGATTTTATGAAAAAAAAAGGAAGGGCAGAGTGGGCGCGCGGCGCGCGGCAATTTTGATAAAAGTGAAGAGATTTTACGACTCGAAGCAGTGCGCGCGCGCAGCAAGAAATAAATTTGCAACTTCGCGAAACCATCAGCCGCGCAGTTCGAGAGTAATAAAAAAGGCGAGCTTGTAAAATTTTACATTTTTTTGTCGCGCTTCGGATAATCCCATAAAAGCATGCTGCTTTTTCATTCATTAACCGTTAATTAATTTGCGTAAGCAACGGCAAAGTGCGTCTTTGGAATTTACAATATTACTTCATTTATTATTTGTTTTAGTTAGTAATTACATATTGCCAATAAAAACTCTTCATGGCAGCAGCAAACTGTTAAATTCGATGCGATGGAAGCCAAATCGCGTTGAACCGAAGGAAACTTCGTCTAAGAAATATGCAAATAAAAAGACGAGCAAAGTAAGCTCTTTCGCAAGACCCTCCCCGTACATCGGAGGGTAACTAGTCCACAAATTTATTATTCCATATTGTTCTGGCGGCCTTTTTACGCATGCAAAGCCGTCGCGCGCGCTGCCTCAAAGCCGCGGAGCAAAGCGAGAAGAGAAAAAAAAAATTGAATTTATAGCGGGCAAATGGACCATCTGCAGCGAACAGTTCGGGGCAAAAGGAAAGCCCAAGAATAAAGGAAGGACACGCCGAAATCCTACTTTAACGCCCGGCTCCTCTCTCTCATCCTTCTTGCACCAGCGGAGATAAAGCAATTTGTCCTTGTGAAGTTCCTTTTATACGGCCGTCAAACGATAAACGAGCGAGTGTACCGTCACCCACGCGCCTTATTTTTAAATGGGGGAGGGGGAAGAGAGCCGCGATCGATGAAATATTGCGTATACGCGCTCCTCGCTCTTTTAAAATGTAACGCGCGCCGCCGTTATGCCATTGTGTCCCCGGACACGCGAGTATTATTCATGAGTCGAGAGCAGGAAGGAAGTAGGACGTCTTTTCGTTTCTTTTTTTTTTTCGACGGCGGGGGGTTGATTAAGCTGCCCGCGCGGTTATTATTTTAATGGCGAGCATTTCGGAGTATAATGCTAATTACGAATCGCTGTGGGAATTTCGAGAAGTTGCTTTGTAATTGCTCGACTCTACCGAGGAGTTTACGCTCGATTCCAGGTTCAAGTCTTTGAAAAACTGATATTAAGACTTTTGTTAAAAGGGTTGCGTCATAATTGATGTAATAATTGTAATGTTGAATATTTACGTGATACTTGGCATTTATTATCCGTAAGTGGTTCAAAGATGTCGTTTACATACCTGCAACAAATACAAAGTAAAACGGTTTAGATTATACATTCATAGATTTAAAACATGTGTATTAAATTATTGATACTGCAATAACTGTTGATAAATTTTAATCAGTTTGTACAGAGTGAACATGATTTTGGTATGTTCCCAAATCTAAACTTGAATTCTTGAAACGCGAATTCTCTTGTTAAATTCAAAGACAGACGCTATAAAAATCCAAGTTTTTAATTAAAGGCGCGAGATAAAAAAGTAAAATGCGCGCCCCTCCCCGCCGCTCCGTACAAATACTTCACACATTTTTTTCCGATCTCCGCCCCCCTGAAAAATTCATCAACGCGCATTCCGAGCATTCGCTTCTCGCTCCATTGTTTCAGCCTTAATTCTCATTACTCCCCGGCCATCTGTCGAAAAGCTCGGCAGGCAGGCGCTGGCGACAACTCGAGCCGCGCGCCGCATGCAAAAAAAAAACAAGCTCTCCGCTGCAATCGAGCGGAGAGAGAGAGAGAGGGAGAGAGAAAGAAACGGTGCAGACCGCACGCGACATAATCGAACGTGCGCCGACGCGCGTAGCGGTACCGCAAGGGTGCTTTATTTACTCGGCGCGGCCGGCTGCGAATGATTATGAGGCCGCCTCTCTTTCGCAGCGTTATTTCGCGGTGTCGATTTCGCCGCGCCCAGCTCTCTCTCTCTCTCTCTCTCTCTCTCTCTCTCTCGAGAGAGAGAGTGTGCACCGAGGCCTGCGCCTGATATGCGCGATTTGTCGCTCTGGGTTAGAAAACCGAGGGGAGCTGCGATTGCGTCGGCTGGGGTCAGAGGCGCTGACAGTTATTTCAGTTGCTTCGTTCAACTTTTTCGTCCTTTGGCAATATTACACAAAACTCCATCAGTCTTACAATTATTTTCTTAAAATTATCTTAATCCAAGTTTGTTGGTTAAAACAGTCGTTAAATTTAGCCGTATTCAATACAAATGTGATAGGTGTAATGGGATGATTCATAAAACAAATTGTACTATCTATAAAAAGAATTTTATAACGACGATCTTTAAGCGACAGCCCCTTAAGTAAATAATTGACAGTACCAGAGTGTTTGAAACAGTGCGTCAAGGTGATTTATTATAGCTGATGCATATAAATAAACGATCCGCTCACTTAACAGTTATTGATGTCAATGCGAGACAAATAGTCGTTGTCCCTTACATAACGAGACGTGCTTCATAATGCGCTGTCAACGAGCATTTTAACGACGCTTTTAGCGCAAAAAATTACGCGAAATTTTATGCCTCGGAACAAACAGCTGTTAATTTGAAAAAAATATACTCTTCCCATATACGTTCTCGTTTCGTCGTGCGAAAAAAAGGGAGCACAAAAACTCCTCTTGTGCATCTTGCGACAAAGGAAAAAAATGTCGCATTAAGAGGCTCTTGAAAACATTGAATGGTTTGGCACAACGCTGAGTCGAGAGCATTCTTTTTTTTTGTTTTTTTCTTTTTTTTTTTAACGAATGCGCGATCGAACGTTCGAGTATTCAGACCGGCATACGGCAATACTGCTAAGTGCTGCTAATTTCCTTTTTACAAGCCTAATATGACCGTCGATATGTCTGCAAGTCCAGAAGGAAAGCTTTTTCAGAAATATATTTCGAATGCAGAACTTAAAAATAATACCTTCGGCCAGCAGCAGGAAGAGCGCACATCAAAGAGTGCACTCGTTAAAATTACAGAGTAAATTGACATCGGCGCGATAAATATTCCAGAGCTCGGAATATCACCGGCCGGCCGCGTAAAAAAGTTAAACAAATCCCGCGCGGAGGAACAAGCCAGCCGGACAAAAAAGACGTTGTTGATTTTAGCCGAGCATATACTCGCCGATACGATATATATATATAATTACACGCGCAGCGTTCGCTCGCTTATCTTATCTGTCGGCATAACTGCTCGCGCGCTAGATTCAATTACGCGTCGATTTCTATTGCTCCTATTTGCAGCGGTGCGTCGCTGAGGTTACACATCAATAATTAACTGCAATCGACCGAGTGGCACTTCAATTAACGGCCCTCGCTCTCCTGCCGCTCTTTTACCCCCATCGTCACAGTTGTCCTCCTTTCTTTTCCACGGTGATCGCGCTTTTTTTCTCTCCTTTTCTGTCTGTCCGCCGACTCGTCCTGCTGCCTGCTTTTTTCTCTGCGAGCGCCGACGTCGGTGATTTGTGCCCGAGACACACCGGAGGAGAGCGGAAAAATATCGATACCCATTCTTTTATTTTCTGTTTTAATGCTAAGCGCGATTTTACACTGTTTACGCTGCTCGCGGAATGAGGAGAAGGAAGGTGGCTCCAGAATTAATCCGATTACTAATTATAAATATTCTGGAAAATGAATGGAAAGCGATTTTTTTTTTTAATTTGTTGATTTGATAGCTAAATTTAGAAGTTGCTAGATTTTTTATAAATAAGTGTATTTTTAGTAGGCTTTGAATTGACTTACAAAGACTGAAAAAACATTTTAAATTATGAATCCGGATTTAGTGTTTTTTATCAATAAAGAATGACAGAAGAATGGTTTTATGAAAAGATATATTCCTGATATATTTTGAAAGGGAATTTCAGGCTCGAAAAGTGTCTTATAAATAGAGCCAGCCATTCTTTACGTCGGTCTAACCTTGTTCGCTCTTAGAGCCTCGGCGATAATGCGAAATTTAAATTTCAATACACACGAAAAATTTCCACCTCTGTCGGCCCTTCGCTCTTTCTCTCTCTCTCTCCCTCTCTGCTTTTTCTCGGCGGTCCGTCCGCTCGCTGCTTGCCGATTTTTATATTCATGGCGCGAGAGAGACGCGCGCGGGAGAGAAACGTATAATTATCGGGGCTTCGACTGCGCCGTGATTTGATAAAGGTGTGTCGTGCGGCTAACTTGGCCGTGTTTTTTTTTTCTCTCTTTCGCGAAACACGCCGCGAGAGGAGAGGGAAGAGAAGGCCAGCAATTTGTGCGCGGCCGCGATGTAAAAATGTATATTTATTCGCCGCGGTGGATTGCGGCCAAAAGGAAAAATTGACGCCACGATGTATGGGACTCCCGCGCGCGTCACGTGATTTCGTTGCGCTCCGCGTGCTGCTCTCGTAAATTTCAATGAGTCTGCGGAGCTACCGCGTCGGTCACTTGGCTTTTTTTCGAAGGAATATAATTTTAGGGGTAGATTGCAATTGATGCCTACGTTATCATTAGGGGAAAAATATACTGTTGACGAATGGCTTCTTAAATTACATTCCGCTATTAACGCTTAATTGCGGGGTTTAAATCCTGGCGAATCCGGATGATACTTTGTTAATAATCGAACAAATCAAAGACTGCTAATTTTCAATTGACAATGTTCGAATAATCTGAAAATTATTTTACACGGCGATTTCAGACTCCGCGTGAATTAAATGATATACTTAATTTGTTTTTTTTAGGATACATAAAAACTTGCAACGATGATATTAAAGACTTTTTTAATTATCCTAAATATTACAGCCAACGCGCGTGCAACATCAGTCTCCGCGCATCAGCAAAGCCGCTCTCGGATAAAAAAAAAACGAACTAAAAATCCCCGGCGAGATTCGCGAGAGCGCTCAATATATATCTCCGAGCGTAGGCGCCCGCGACGCGTGTAAAGCGGGTTCGCGCCGAGGGCTCATTGTTCGGATCTTCGGTCACGCCTTCGATCGAGTGGGCACAGACGCATTGTTTCGCGCTTCGACGCCGAATGCATATCGGCAAGACGAGAGAGAGAGAGAGAGAGCGCGACATGTGTGCGGCTAATGATCGCGCGGCGATCGTTTTTAATTATCGCTCTCTCTCGTTGGGGCTCGATTTAAAGGCAGGCTCCGGCGGCTGGCTTTTATTTTATTTCGCTCATGCAAATTCGCGTTATTGAATGCGGCGCTGCTCGCGAGAGCGGGGTGATTATTATCGGCGAAAAATCAATGAAATCCTTGCGAAAGTGGTAAGGTAATTATAGGAGGTATGCTTTTTCAATTAATATTTCACTCATAATGCAAGTGATTATTTTATGAAATCTTTTGCCTTTTCTTTTTTTATAAAAAATTGTTCGGTCGTGTTTTTATTCGATTCCGTTGGAAAATATTCATTTTAACTTTATTTGCGAAGGGAAATTTTAAAATGTCAATATTAACTTTAAGGATAGTTTGCATTGATTTCGAATATTTAACCAGAAATAACAAGAGAAATTAATTATTTCTCTACAAGATTGGTGTATTTGATTTTATTTCGATTTTACCAGAATCGTGTTCTTTAATTAGGAAAAAAACTTATTCAAAAATTTACGATTCTATGATGAGAATACACGTAAATATTTCATTTTTAAAGCAGACTTATTCATATGCATAGCATAGGCGGGCGGATTCTTTTTAAGATTTTCGCCGTTCTGAATTTTGATATTCGTATACATAAAAATTCTGTATGTAACTTTTGGAGCAGCGTTTTGAAAAGAATTTTTATATCCGAATAAATGAATTTCTAATGTTTATCCTTTCAAAATAAGATGATTAATGCGGATATTTCTATTTCGGCTGAAATTTACATTTTTCGTTCCAAGCAAAAAAATTGTATAAAAAGGTAATGAGAACTTTGTCCATTAGGCAGCAAATACCCCGAAAATATCGTAACATCGATAAACGATCAAAGGACAATCAACCGGACTATATCAACAAACGAAACTCCCGCAGACCAATCAAAGAAACTCATAATTAAACAAAGGGCAAATAAGTGCTCCAACAATCCTAACGACGCTCCCGAAATACATTTGTCAGACATAAAATATTCAAGCCTCGCTTTTGAAACCGCCAGTAGCTCACGTGACGCAGCCGACTGTCCTCGAACTCCCCGAAGAGCTCCTAGAAAACGGCGCTTTTCCCCTGGAAATGACCGATCGTCATCCCTAATAAAACACTCAAAACTCCGAGGTCAGGAAAAAAAAAACGACGAGGAAAGACGAAATGGAAAATGCACGCCGGCGCGCATTAGGTAAATTAACGTCGATCGCGCAGCCGGTGTATATACGCCCCTCTCTCACTCGGCGTAATTACCGCGAGGGCCCTCGGAAATTTGTAAAGCTAATTTCGCTGAAAGTCTAAATCATCGCGGCGCTGTTACACGCTCCGCGGGGCCGAAAAGCCGAGAGTGCGAGGGCGAATCTCTTTTTTTTTTCCCGACGACGAGTCTCGTTAC
>UCOL01006126.1:0-10071 GCA_900474335.1 Ormyrus nitidulus | reverse complement strand
ATATATAAATATTATATATAAATATATAAATAATATAAATGTGTGTGTTCGTCGCGTTGTACAAAAATTAAAAGAAAAACAAAACGAAGGAGAGAGAGATCGAGGAAAAGAGAGCGTCTAAAAAAGGAAAGGCCAACACTCAGCAAGTCAGGAACTGTGAATTTAATTAAACCGATTTGCATGATCCGAGAGGAAGTGAACACGAAGGAAGAAGGGTATATATAAAAAAAACAGGAGGAAATCTAGAGAAACGTTAAGTTGCGAAATTCGTATAGGAAGAAAAAAAAAATACTGAGACGGGAGAGAGAGACGGACGAAGGAGATGCATAAAAAAAAAGACATTTAAGAGGAATAAATCGAGATGGACTGAACTTTTTTATCGAAACTAAAAGACTATATTAATAATATATTTCTGTACGCAGTCGAGCAACTACGTCATTGTGTGTTCACGTTGCATAATCCGAATCGATAATAAGACTCTTATGTACGTACGCTCATCGTAGGGCCAACCTAAAATGAAAAAAAAGTAATGTAAACTCTAAATAAGTAAATAAATAAATAAATAAAAAAAAAAACATACACCGCCATTTTACCGTCGACGACAAACAGATAAAACAAAAGCGAGAGAGAGTTTAACAACACTTGTTCAACAGCTGGAATGGGAAATACACAAAAAAAACCGAGAAAAAAAACCGCCGACAAACACTGCATCAACCATTTTAATTACCAAGTAACTAAAAGTAAAACAGGATAAGCAACAAAAAAAATAAACTGTCTGTACAACAAAACAAGAAAAAAAAAAACTAATATAACGAACACTCGACTCTGTTTTATAAATGTCAGCGTCCCGGGGATACCACAAATGTGTTTATTTTGGATATACGTGCATATATTTCCACGCGGACTAATAATAACTTATGGCTGCCACCGCATGTATAGAAGACAAAAAATAATAATATACACACGCATACATACACACACGTAATGACACTTATGAAAAAAAAAAAAAAAAAAAAAAAAATGAAAAAAAAAGGAAAAGAAATAAGAAGTTCGGGGGGTGAGAAAAGAGGAAGGAGGAGCGCGAAGTCGGTCGTCATTGTTCTTTTTCGAGCCCTGAAACTCTCGACAACGACGTCTGAACGCGATTATTATCTAATTAAATATTGTCACTGTCATTACCATTTATTATCTTATTGTTGTTTATACATTACCAATAGCGTAGCCATTGTAACAGTCATTTTTTTTTTCTTTGCCGCCGCTGCAACTTTTCACCAACGTCAGTTACCGATCTGTGTATAATCTTATTACCGTACTGCCAAAGCGATTGTCGGCCCGACACTAAGGACACAAACACACACACACAAACACACGCAGACACAGAGAAACACACACAGGAAGTAGTAGACTCTTGGTTGCTCGGAAAAGCTTTACTTTTCAAATCAAAATTCTTACAGACTTTTATTATTCGCGAAGGACTGACTACTGATAATTTTTCGGCATTTATTATTGTATATCCAACGCGTGTGTGATACGATGGAACATCAATTTTTAATGAGCCAACACCGCCGCGGCCGATCATCGCACGGCCGCGCGGCGACGATGTGTTCAGTTGTCAATCAGAAAGTCTGAGGGAAAACGCACGAAAAACGAAAGAAAAAAATAACGTTATATTATATTATTACATTATACGCGTACGAGTTTCTTGCGCTTCGATGAATTTTTCTACGTATATTTTGATAAAAAAGAAGGCAGAAAAATAAAAATCTCGCTTTGTCGTATCGTCATCCCATTACTTCTCATAATAGTCGGGCGATTTCATCAGACTTTTCGATGTATTAATTCGCGTTCGCATAATATGTATATGTTTTGACTGTGAAGCTACACAAAATCGACTAGTTGCGTATGCTGGGTTTCGAGGTCTCTCCATTGAATCTTAGACGAGAGAAAAACGAATCGGCGGATATTTTTGATACTTAAAAAAAAAGCAAACGCGACCGAGCGAGCGAATTTAGATTGTAAACGAGGAGGAATTCGTATATGTAAGATCTCACAACTAGCTGTCGTTCTTGCGAAATTGTAAACTGCCGCGGATCCTTTGTAAAACGCGCGGCAGGATTATGTGTAGTTTACCTTCGTTTCCGAAGCGCCGAGAGGAAAAGTTGAAATCCCGAGCACCGAACTTTTTTTCACATTCGAGCAAAAATCGTTATTTTAACGCACTCTGTCGCGTTTGAAAAAGCTGTAAATAATAATTCGAACCAACTGCCGTTTGGCCGTTAAAATCGGTCGAGAACTTTCCTCTCGGCGCGGCGCTCCAGAACCCAGTGTATGCACGACGGAAAAAAAAGCGTGCTTGGAGCAACAGAAAAGTGCGTCGTCGAAAGAAGAATCGCCTATAAACCATTTTCGTTTTTCTCGAGAGGGAGAGAGACCGGAAAACCGATGTGCAAGTTACCACGATAATATCGTAGTTGTGTAAAAAAGAAGAGAAAAAAACACAGGAAAACCCGAAGAAGTTTACACGCATATTACACGTACATGTACACACCGTATAAATCCCGCATAAACATATTGTATCCATGAAAGTCGAAAAAAAAAGAGATCAGCGCGCCAAAATCTCTCCGAGCCTCGCGACTCTTCCGTTCCGAGTTGAACTAACGATCTTTTTTGTGTATCCTTTGATAGCGTGCATTTATCTACATTCTTCAGTTCCTCGAACGATTAACGATTTCCTTTTTTTTTCTCTTCCTAAAGCTCTTTTGCTATGTTGTATACTCGGGACTCGTCGCCAGGCGAGGAGAGATTCCGAATTGTGGCGCGTCGCGATCGTCGATCGATTATTTATATAGGAGAACTCGAATTGTTAAAATGAATTAAGTAAGGATAAAAAAAAGCGTTATTAAAAGAAGTAAAAAAAAAAAGTATACCAGTGGTTGAAACTAGTTTATATAATGATTAAAAAAAAAACAGATGAATAAAGAGAAGCTTTAATTTTTGAATATTATTTCCGAGAGAGAGAAACTTTTTGTGTGCATGACTGGAGTGAGAGAGAGAGAGAGAGACAGAGAAAAAGGGGTAATGATATCGTTTCGACGCCGTTGCAGCCTTCATTTTCGTCTTGCCGCCGTAGGGAAAACTGTTTTTTTAATTGTTAGATTTTTGTTTTCCAGCTCGGAAAACCGAGGCGCTCCATCTCGCATTTGCCGGAATTTTTTTTAACAACGAACTCTTGTTTTTCTTCTCGTGCACCGAAACTTCGTCGATTGCAAAAGTTGCTCTTGTGATTTAAGGCTAAGTTTTAATCAGCGTTTTTCTCTATCATATAGGGGCTAAAAAACCAGGAAAAATTGAAAAAAAAGAATTGTGTGCTTGTCGGTAATAATTTTTGTACATCAATTGTCGTGGACGTGAAGTATTTTTAATTTAACTTAATTAGTAAGTAACCGTACGAATTAGACTACCATATTACACTTTAAGACTATTCTTCGAAAAATTTTATTGTCGTCGAATAAAAAAAAATCCAACAATCCAGTGAACCCTTTTATTCTTTCTTAATCTCGCGATTAAGAAACTAAGGAGAGATTGCATTTACCCCATGAAGCGCCTCGGTTAGTACTGGGTGGAAAAGAGCGGAAAAGAAACCGATCGACTTGTAGGGGGAAAAAGGGAATAATGAGGAAAAAAAAGAAGTATAATAAAAAATAAGACGGACCTCGGGCCTGAACTGACGCCCGAGGCTGCTTGTCCATATTATAAGACTAAAAAAAAGAAAACTACTGATGGATAACTTCATACGGTTAAAATAAACTTGTATATTATTTGTGGATACGGAAGTGTTTTTGTCAAAGGCGCAAGGCTTCCCCTGGCATTCCCGGGCATCGCGAACAATCGTTGTGTTCAATTGGAAGAGGCCGTTGTCGCGGTCACGACTCCGGCGAGGTATATAAATCTATCGTTTCTTCCTTTAGTTTAGCTCGCGATCTCGAGCTTTATTATCCCGACACTGCCTTTATTGTCTTCGTCGTGCTTCTCGACACCTTGTTTTTTATATAATAATACTCTTCGACGTTACGTCTTCGTTTACGGACTTTTTATCTATACCAGCTTCGGTTCGAAACAAATGGATATATATCGACTAATTAGAAAAATTTTAATATTAGAAGTTAATCGAGTCTCGCGAGAGCCAGAAATTCATATCTACTCTGTCAATTTTTCGATGTACATAATGCGCGTGTACATAATATAAAAGACGTAAGAAGGGAAAGTGCGTCGCTCGAAATTTAGCCGAAAAAGGAACGGGGAAAATTTATAAAAACCGGCGACAAAGCGTGAACAATACGACTGCCAGTAATATTTTTTACAATCTTTTATTAGACTCTATATCACGCTCGCGCATGCACGCGCGTGCACGCGTATTTTCCTACTTTCACTCTCTCTCTCTCTCTCTCTCTCTCTGTCTCTGCATCCGCCGTCGTCTACGATACACGTCATCTCGCGTTTTCGAATCTTCTGCGAAACGTTTTCTCGTCGCGGGCGCCGCCGATGTAACCCAGAGAACGAACGAATTTCAAAAATTAGAAAAATCGAATATCGATGCGCGCGAAAGTTAATCGTAAGGTGTATAAAAAAAAATTAGAGGGGAGGGGAAATTACGTAACCGCGGTGCGCGACAACCGTCGTCGAATGCCGGGGAGTCCTTGCGCCGAGGGAGGGCTTAAAGCGCTGGATCAGCAAGACTTAGGGCATTATACTACCGAGAGTATTATCGTGCCCAACCTTTAATATTTAAGTGCGAGTGAGAGTCTATATATTGAGAAAAACAAAAGGTTACGTAAAAAAAAATATGAAAGCGAGAAAGCGACAAAAAAAATTAAGCAAAAAATAAAAAAAAGTAACACACGCAAACACACACACACACACACGTACACTTACACGTACACGGACACGCGCATAAAGCAAGTGGTTGCCGCTCGTTTGTGGGTTGAACGCACTTTGTACATATTGTACGGAAGGGACGATGAAAAATAACGATAATATTATAACGATTAAAGGAATAAAAAAAAAAATAATAATAACTATGTTGAAAGTACTAGTCTATCTTTATATATTATACACCTGTGCAGCAGTGAATATTTTGTATTTTGAACGTTTCGTCGTTGCTTCAACGATAGATAAACTCTTCTTTCTTGTTGATTGTAATGATATATATCGAGCAATTAGGGCACTGAAAATCCGTTTAGTTTTTCTCAGGCTAAACGCATTTCACGGGAGAGATAGACGAGATACGATTTGTGATATATACATTTATATATATACATTCACGTGATACATACATATATAAATATACTTTTGAGCTGCTCTTTATTCACGAATTTTTCTCGTTCGTATATAATATACGCGGAAGTGAGTTATTGAGTGCCGATATTGCTTTTTAGCGTGATTTGATAACTCAATTCTCCGATCGATTTTTTCAAACAAAAAAAACAAAAAAAAACTAACACGATTTTTTCGACGAAGAAACATAAAAGGAACTTACTTATTTTAGCGTCCAATTGAGAATCGCAAAACAATATTAAAACGAAAGGACTGAACGACTGAGACCGAAAAATTCGCTGAATTTAACGATTCGTACAAATTCGTAGCAGACGAAAAAGCAAGAAGCGTCTCAACCCAGAAACGACCGGCAAATCTATAGGAGTAAAGAGAGAAAGGACGAGAGCGAACGTGAGGGAGAGAAAGAGAGAGAGAGAGATAGAGAAAAACGAGCTCGCCGAGGGCGCGAATTTTTTCTCGGCGCGATACTTTTTCAAATGAGTGAGTCAAAGTTACCAATTTCTACCTACGTTTAGGGAAGTACTTTTTATTATCTCGTTTTACCTTCGACTATTCCTTTTGTAATTGAGATTGGCCGCCGCGAACGGACGCCGCTTCGTTGATCGATTCGATCGCCCGAGTCCACGTATTTGTCGTTCTAAATCAGTTTTTTCTTCGTTCTTTAGTAGTCTGACTTGTCTAAAGAAGATGAGAAAGTTCGTGATTATAGTAGAGTCTATTCGTTTTTAGCTCGAAAAGTGTTTTAAAATTTGTTCTCCGCATTATTCGCTAAGAATATTGTTAATCGTTTCTTGTAAAATGTCGTCAAGTTGCCTGCTTATATCGTGCATAAAGTGTTGAACTTCGAGATTTTAAAAGAGACGCTTGTTTCACAATGTTAGGCAGTATTTTTAGACGAACTAATTGTATAAACGTAATTTATGATGCGCATATATACACGACTAATCAATATAGATAAAAAAAAATAATAGCGTATTAGCATAAATTTATAAAGCGTAATATAAAAGTTACATACTCAAAAAAAATTAAGATATCGAATTTTATTTTATCATAAGATAATACAATTTTGCACTAAATAAAAAGTTAATAAATATATATAAAAATTGCAGATCAAATCACGTCTATACAATACTTGCAACAAAGAAAAAAAAAACAAATTTCAAAACACCTCGAGGGCTAATGTATATCATATAAGAATTCTAATCGTATAAAAATCGAATTTACCCGAATGCCATTTTAAATATTTGCTATATTTGATACGGACGCGAGAGTCGAAATAAGACAATATTCAGAGTGGCATTCCGAAGATGAATCCAATAAGTTGCCGAACTTTCTCCATGAGTTTGTATTCTTAAAAGGCAGACTAATTTAAAAAAAAAATCTAGATTAGGAAAGCAGAGAGCGAGAGACGGGGAGAGAGGATGGACGTGCGGAAGTAAGGAAAATATTTTTGCCTCGCAAAACCGAAGAGAAATCGCGCGACAAAAGCGTGACGCGTGCCGTTTTGCTGCTGATTGTTGAGAGACTCGGCGACGTTAATTTGTACATGAAGGCATAAGCGGTGTCCGGATCGTTCGGTTGCGTGAAACCCTTGTATTTTTATGAATAAATAAGATATTTTAAATGAAAAGTAAATCTGAAGTCTGGTTGGAGATGCCTTTAATAGGGATTATAAATGTAGATAATATATTATACATAATGAACATAAATACACTATATATTATTATATATATAGATAGTAAGAAGTAAATAGAATTATTATATACATGACGAAAAATAATATTATTACGATTAAATAAACTGATTAACGATTAATAAAATATAGCGTTCGCTTATTTCCATGTCCCTGAACTATTCATGAAATTTCCCACTCCTTCGTTACATTATATTTTATTTCCCTTTTTAACGCTCAATTTTTTTAGATTTATTATTATAAAATTGCCTTTGATTTTTATATCTTACGTTTACTTGCCTTACATTGTTATGTTATAAGACTAACAATAAGATAAAAAATAAAAAAAAAAAGTTGCGGTATCTTATCTCAGTTATCGCAGCTCCGAAATAAACGCCAAGTGCTGAATTCTCAGACAGTTATTTTTTGATACCATACCAGTTTGGCGCAAGAGAAAAGTAACGGGATTTGCAAAGAAAAATTCAAGCACAAAGAGCGAAAACGATGGATAAGTTTAGCATCAAAGATAAAGTTGCGATTGTGACGGGCGGAGCCAACGGAATCGGCTCTGCTTGCGTTATTGGATTGTTAAAAGAAGGTGCCAAGGTATTTTGAGTTGAACGTTTCTTACTTTACGATTTCTGATTTGTTATTTTCTTAAATAAAAGTAAAAATTAAATCGATATAATTAGTTCGTAGCAATTTTTGACGACACACCGGAAGCGGTTTGGTTCGACGAAATAGTAAACGAGTTTGGCGTGTACAAAGCTCAATTATACAGCTGCGATGTGTCAAATGAAAAGGAGTTTAGATGTATGTAACCAGTGAAAATTAATATTCTGATCTTATTAAAAAATAATAAATATTTTAGCTAATTTCGATCGAGTCGTTGAAAAACATAAGTACGTTGATATTTTAATCAATGATGCTGGAGTTGGGAATGAAAATGACGCAGGGCGCTTGTTAGATGTAAATGTGGTAAGTTTTTGTATTAAATATAAGTGGGTCGTTTTAAAGTGAAAAAATTTTAAAAAAGCCCTTCGTTTTAGAAAGGTACAATAGTTGGGAACTTGATAGCAATCGAGTACATGGGAAAGCACAAAGGCGGTAAAGGAGGAGTAATTGTAAACGTTGCTTCTGTTATCGGCTTATTAGATTGTCACGTATTGCCCGTTTACAGTGCATCAAAACATGCTGTTGTTTCGTTTACAAGATCTATGAAGGTACTACTGCTAAATCTTACTAAATTCTCAGTAAAAGAATGTTTCAAAATCAACAAGTCTAACTTTTTATAAAATTTCAATTTTTGATAATCAATTAATTTATTAGGAAAATTGTGAACGAATCGGTATAAAAATATTTGCCATTTGCCCGGGCCATACAAGAACAAGACTAAATCAGGAGATGTCGGACAAGGATTCATACAACTATTTGGATTTCGTTTCTAAAGATCACATTGAAAACTTCCAAACTTTTCAGGTGCAATCGTAAGTAGTTGCCAAAGCTTAAATTGAAAAAGCAAATTTTGTTTTCGCTTCTATAATCTCGTGATTCATCCTTATAATTAGAACCGACAACGTGAGCGACGCTGTAATAGAGTTGATATCGACTGCAGAGCCTGGAACAGTTTGGATCGTTGAAAATGACGAACCAACATTTAAAATAAGTTCGTCCGACCATTATGTAAAGAAAATTATTGATAATCACGAAGCCAAAGTGTTTTTTTGTTGGTAAATTTAAATCGTTTTTTAGAATGTTTAAATTTTATGATTTTTATTGGAAATAAGAATAAAATTATCTTTGGTTTTATATTGTTACTACGCGAAGTAGTTAGCGCGACAGAGAAAAGACAAGACAATACTTTTATATTTAAATTAGTTTATTATAACAAAGTTTACTTGACTGTTTGACGATCAGACGTCGAAAGACAGATTATTTTTCTTGCTTCCCTTGTCTTTATATCGTCATGATGACGTAAATTTATGCAGTTTCTATGTGAAATAATAAATACATATTTACATCCTGTTTCTTTCTCTTACTTCTTCCCTCTTTCGTTTACCTTTTCTCTCCCTCTCTCTCCCTCACACACCTCCTCTATCTCTTACACCTAAGGGAGTTACAATTAAGCGACTCTGGACTCGACTGTTGATAGCCGTATAGACTCCATCTGGTGCCAAGGATAAGAAAGAAGAAGAAGAAGGAGAAGCGACTCCGGAACATATATATGACTTTTATTTGCCTTACATTTTTATGTTATAAGACTAACAATAACAGAAAAAAAAAGTTGCGGAATCTTATCTCAGTTATCCCAGCTCCGAAATAAACGTCATTAGTACTGAATTCTTGGACAGTTAGTTTTTGACACCATACCAGTTTGGCGCAAGAGAAAAGTAACGGGATTTGCAAAGAAAAATTCAAGCACAAATATCGAAAGCGATGGATAAGTTTAGCATCAAAGATAAAGTTGCGATTGTGACGGGCGGAGTCGACGGAATCGGCTCTGCTTGCGTTTATGGATTGTTAACCGAAGGTGCCAAGGTATTTGAGTTGAACGTTTCTTACTTTATGATTTCTGATTTATTATTTTCTTAAGGAGGCTCAAGCGAATTTTTTAAAAATAATATGATGCAATGAAAGTTCTAGGACATAGTGAAAATCTCAATCTTTTTATATCTGTAAAGAAAAGTATAAGTCGGCAACCTAATTATTTATAAAAACTCAATAAAAGATGTCATTTCTTAACACGTGATTTGGGATATTTCAATGAATTACTAACGTTTAAGGTCGTTTGTCTGCGTTTGCTTGCGGGGCCGGGTAAGGCTCTCCGCTCACCCGCGCACCTCTTCCCACAGTCTTGATTTGTTTACGTTTTCGCTTGTTTTCTTATAAATAAATGGTCAATATCAACCGGCTTCTTCTAACAAAGAGAGTCCGCGACCTTTGGATCACGGATTTTCTTGTAAATTTTTATTTAGCTATAACTTTTGACAAATAAAGATTTTTGGATGTCTTTTTTTTATCGATAGGATTTGATCTCACCTTTCAAATGCCGGGAGTTAAAATAC
>UCOL01006125.1:0-10081 GCA_900474335.1 Ormyrus nitidulus | reverse complement strand
GGGGGGGGGGGGGGGGGGGCACCTGCTAAGCGAGAGAAGCGTATCCGTCGTCGTACGTTTCAATTTCGTCGGCAATATCCAGAGTTTTTACTTAGCTTCGCACGTTGCCAATATGTACGGACTTTTTGTGTTCCGACAATACATTTGATAGTTACGCCAAAAATTCGAAATCGCAGGAAATCGCTAACGCGTGATTGAATTCTTCGACGCGACTGAATGTCAACGGCAAGGACGCAAAGTGGACGCCTTCACTTCTTCACCCGTGGATTTGTAAAAATATTTAATTTCATCCATTTTCCCGGAGCACAAAGGAGAGAAATGGTGAATTGAGTTTTTTAAAGCATTTGTTCAGATATTTTGTAATGTTTTCAACTTTATTTTAGAAACGGATTGTTTGCCTCTGTTTGATTTAAAGTCAAATTCTATGTGCTAATGTCTAAAGAAGGTTTAACTCGCATGATTTGATCGCTCGGAATCATAGACCATAATACTGTTAAAGCTAACAGCAATTGTCGCAGTCCCTCTAGAAGCACAATTGAAATTAATGGGTTGTCATTAATACTATAACGTCGTTAAATTTTCAACTACAAGACTAGATTGATGCCATTGTACTTATTAGATTTGAAATTACTCGAGCGTTAAAAACGAACCATTGTCAGCGTAATCCCTTTAAATTTACATCCCGTTTTTCAAAACAAATGTTTTAATCAAACTTTTTAATTACACAATAGTAAAAATATAAAACGCTAAAGCGAGAAAAAGAACATATTATATGACTGATAATATCAATAATTATTTTGAGTGCATGTAGAAATTCAGTATCTACCGGACTATATTGGAATATATCGCAGGTATTTAAAGTGGGGCTATTACATAGCTGTGAAATAAAAATAGCTCTATCGAACTGTTTGAATAACTTTTAGCCGCATTTACAAACAAGAATTAACGATACATTTACACCTACGATGTCGCATCATTAAAATTCCCTTCTCTTCGTTGATTATGGATTTACTTTATGTTAATTTCGCAATGCGCAATCCCGACTGTCGGCTGCGAGCTGCGTGAGCTTGTAAAGCAAAGCCGGAATGCCAAGAGTAATTCTGCATTTCCATCAAAGCGACGCCTATATTTGTATCTACCCATGATATTTATTCTTGCAAAAATAATATAAAAGCTTGTATGAAAAGCTCCGCTCAGTTCCTCGACGCTACTCGGTTTATATTTCATCAAGTAATTACCTTTTTCATTTACGTCGCGCGCGGAAAATAAATGATGGGTAATTTATTGAATATATAGTCTCGATATCGACACATGTAACAAGTCCGGCATTAATCTTTCCGCTCCTATCTGTATGACGTTTTACTGAACGTAGAATTTACGCTTGGTCGATTGTATATCACGGGACCATCATTTTAGCCTCTCGCACGACCTATTTTTTTTCCCCTTTTTTGTATTCTGTTTAAAAAGTTTATTCACTATACGCTTGGCGTAGTAATCCAAAATAATTGCTCCTTCGTAGTTTACGTGATTGAACCGAACGACTACTTGCCTGCTTTTATGCAATCCTTTAATTTTTTATATTCAGTTTGCCGAGTTATCAAGATAAATAATAATGAAATCGTAAAGGAAGTAATTGCACGTATGAAACACAGATTAAGGTTTATACGAACTCGAGTGCTTTAAAAAAAAATGATAAAATTTAACTGTAACTTTTTGAAAATCTGAGATTCTCCGAAAGTTGGGGTTATCTCTGAGTCTTATACTTCTCACGGCGGAATTCTCTCGAGATTAGAAATCTTGTTACAGAGGAAATTACATCGAGGTGGAGAGTTCTAATAAAAGTTGGAAGATTATTTTTTTCGAATCATAATCCAGGCGTTTATCGACGAAACGGAAATTCTATTGATTAAAATTTTAAAACCGCGCTCCTCGAGAATGTAAAAACGAAAGAAAAGAAAGCGTTGTTCTTTTTCCATACTTAAATATTATAATTCCCGCCGACATAAATCAGAGAGGAGGTAAACATTGGAGAGGGAAAAACGTGAAAACGCGACGAGGCAAGGCAAAGTTTTAAAAGGCACAGGTGTAAACCCGGAATTCCAAAGCTAGACCCCAAAACAAAGCACTTTCTCGATTTTTTCGTTTTCTCTGTGCGTTTCCTGACAACGGCCGAAGCACAATGGCGGATTTTTCCGGAAAAAAAAAGAAATGAATTTATGACCAAAAAATTCAATGCCGTTTATCTGTGAAAAAAGTCAAGTAAAAAAAAAGGACTATATACCCGCACCCATTTCAATACGAATTGTCTCTCTTGTCGGATTCGTGTTTGCCTACTTACTGCAGAAAACTGATGAGGACGGAGGTGGAAGTTTTCCCGTGAAATTTCCTTATAGTCAACAGAGAACTCCATTTTATACTTTAAATTATGAGGAGTCAACATTCGCCGCTTCCAAAGCTGAAAATACCGTAATTTTCGAGATTCTAGATTCTTATTTACCTTGAAAAATACACGATTAATACATTATAATAAAACAGTTCCCGGCCAATCCCGAGGTACAACTTTTCCAACAAAACCCAGGGCAGCAATCGCAGTCACTCGCACATCTCTCTCTCGTAAATAACAGTATCGATTTACAACTCGAAAAAAGCAAGTCAATGTCACAGCACATCCGCGATAAATCATAAGAAAGCAAGAAAATCCCGGACGCGCCAAGCCAAAAAAGTCCCCCCCCCCCCCCCCTCCCCTTACCGCGAGAGTCGTGATTAATTATCAGCTTTAATTAATCCGCTAATCGCCTTGCTACAGCGTCGGCTGCGGCGGCAGGCGAGCGTGAAAGGCCCAGAAGTGTTTTTCAAGGCTGCTGCCGCTGCTGCCGCCGCTGCGCCCGGAGAGCGAGAGCAACTGGTATCGAGATTTGTTGATGCAATATCCTACGCGCCTAACGAATACGTCGCCGCGAAACGAGCTGGAAAGCGCGCTCGCTGCGGCCGGGCGGCATTGTCGGCGAACAGTGCACCGGGCGCGCGCGCCTCGGATAAATCAAGTACTCCGGATATACTATTCACGGCCCCCATCTGCGGTGGGCGCTTTTTTGCGTTCGCTTTTTAATGCAATCCTCCCTCTCGCCCCGACCACCGCTGGCATTTCGATTGAGATTTATTAACGGAACTGCGCCGCTGCGAGGGGGGGATCCCTTAATTGATCGAATTATCCGGCTTTCGAAGTCACGCGCAAAGCGACGGTAATGAGCTCGATGGGAGCGGGTTTTCAGACGTATATATGTCGGGTAAGAGGTCCGGTTTCAAGCGAAAATGCGGCGGATGGTCTCGGTGCTGTGCTTTATTAATTGCTCGCATTTTCTGATCTATCGTTATCTGCGTGCGTAAATAGAATGTTTCTAATAAATTTTTAATTAATTTTTTCTATAATTTGAATTGTTACCTGTTGGAGTGCTTGATGATTCACAACGATTTGTTCAATTCAATTTATATAATAGAATAACTACTTAAGAATTAAGTAAGCTTAATTGGCAATGAGTGTACTTTTTTATCAAGCTACTTTATGCAAAAAAACGAGTTTAACTTCTTAAGTTTATATCCCATCTGATTCTTTATTCTTTAATTAAGCGTATTATGTTCTTCATTAATTCTGGTTTTATCAAGTGAACAAGTGAACTAACGATTGTTTGGATGAGCCATTGATCGTACAGCTATCGAAAATAAATATTCAGAGGTTGCGCACAGATTACAGGCAGCTTGCCAAAACAGTAAAATACCCTGTTTTTAAATACCACGGGATTAAAAATTAATAACAGCTTTTTTTAATAAAACGTGCAACAGCTTCTGACAGACGAATGCAAGACAACCAAAAAGATATTGCGAAACTTTCGCAGTTTATTTTAATAGCATAGAATTTGCAACTAAATAAAAAAAAATAATACCGCATTAAATAACACGTTAATTCACGCGCTAGAAACCAGTGAATTAATTATTTTTTTTTTCTTTTTATTTAGAAATTCAGCATCAAACAGTAATGAGTAAAGTATAATAACATTAAACGAAACTCCGTGATTATTGACTTTACGAAAAATAACATTTTATACCTCTCTAACTGCAACTAATATCAGATGGGAAACATTTTTTTACGATTTTTAAATGAACGAAATTCAATTAAATCGCAGAAAATATGGGTACCACAAATTTTCAATTAAAATGTCCGATTTTATCTGAAATACAAATAGAAAGAAAAGCGTAAAGTTCAAAATATGACTTTTCCTTTTGATTTTTTTCGTTAATAAAGTACTTTTTCAATTACTTCGTAATTTCATTTATTAAATTCACGATCGAATGCATCGTGGGTTTTATGAAAAAATACAAAACAGCATACATTTGGAATTGCGCGAACTTTTAAATCATGTTGGTAATTCAAATCAGATATGCGAAAGAATTCGGCCTCATTTAATTGTGTGTCTAAGCAGATTTAGTGCTGTAAAATCAAGATAAAGCCGAGAATTTTCGTCCCAGTAAAGAGGTTATTGCCAGAGAAGCTCATAAATTGCAAATTGCGCAGATAATTATTGTTGAAGCACAGCCGCATAACTTGCATGTCGTAATTAAAGGCGTATTTTTTAAATAGCTAATTAAACTTTCAGAGTTCAGACCAGAAAGAAGTCCGCAGCTCTGAGTTCTCGAGATGGAGACGTCGCCGAAATTCGTGCACGTCAAACCAGATGGTTTCCAACCGTCGGAGCGATGGAGGATATTGAAAAATATTTTAATGATCAGTGTCGCGTTTATGATCCACTTTACGGCTTTTATGGGCGCCAGCAACCTCCAAAGTTCCGTCAACGCCGATCAATCGCTGGGAACGTTTACCTTGGCTTCCATCTACATTAGCCTAATTTTCAGTAACATATTCCTGCCGGTGCTGATGATAAGGTTTGCTTACCAGAATTTTTAATTAGTCTAAAGTTACTGTTTGTATAAGCCTTGTTGAATAATCGTAGTTTATCCCGAGTCTGATTACACACGTGGCATATATAGATTTTCTCGCAATTAAAAAATTAATGAATACCCTTGAATGCGCGGCGCAGCTACACAGCTAGGCGCGCACAGTTACTCGTGCAGAATCTTGCAATGCAAAATGTTCCTGGAGAGAAGAGTTTTAATTATAAAAAGAGAAATGTTTTGCTGCATAAAGAGCCTGGAAGGTTTTTATTAACACGTTTAAAAATATTCGTGGTCTTCAATTATGATTTACGTATAAATATGCAGCAGCATAGGATGATTATATAGTTTTGATACACATTTGAAGTAATAATTTTTTTTTAGATAAAAATATAAGTTATAGTTAGTGTTATAATGTTTTATTAATATTCGCGTTATTGTTGTAACAGTATAAAAACTGTTTTTTACTATTTCTCTGAAATTTGAATGGATACTTTGTTATTTAAAAGTATATATAAATATAATAAGAATATAGAAAAACGTTTCACTTTAACGTTATTAATCCATTTTTTAAACGAATAAGTACGATTTTAGTGAAAAAGTACGTAAAACGATGTAATGGTCGAGTCCTCAATGCAATACGGCGCCGAAAGCTTTAAAAAATACAAACTCCATCAATTGAGTAACAGTCCAAGTCATATAAATGCAACAATATTCGCAACATTGACTCTTTCACCCGGGGACAGTACAGAAGCCGGCTCAAATGTAATTACGCCATCCGAATATACTACGAGTAATCACGCTAAAAGTAAAATACCTTAAGGAGAGGCGTCCGCAATGCCGCTCTTCTCGGCGGATATAAATGTGAAAGTGTGTAATAATAAAACGTAATCGCCTCCTCTCTCGGCGCCTCGGCGATAATAAAAGAAGCAGAGCCATGGACGGGCCGCTGCAAAAGCAGCGAGCCTACGGTAATTACGTTAAAGCCGATGTAATGAGTTCTCCTGTGCGTAGCTCCCGATTGATCGATGAATAGTCGGCTTGCCGGGACTCTCGTTAATGCGGCCTGAAAGGCCGGAGTAGCCGAGTAGCTCTCGGCGAGAGGCGGAACAAAAAAAAAAAGAGAGGGACAGAAGGCACCGCGGAAAAGAGCCGTTTTTATTGCTCTCTTAACGCATTGTTCGCGATTCTATATTACAGCTCGATTGTGCCGTGTAGATTTAGCGGTTGGAGAGGAAAAAAGCCCATCACTAATGACAACAATAGGGGGAGCTCTCCGCGCGCTTATGCAACGCAAACATAAGCCCTCGCCCGGTGCTTGAATGATCAATCGTAAATGTACTCGCGGAATGTTTACTCCAAGATATCCTGCGATATACTCCCCGGGCTCTTCAAAGCCCGCGCAGAGATCAAAACTAAAGCGCCGAGCCAGCAGTGATTGGCTCGGTCTCTCTCTCTCGTGCAATAATAATCGAGCAAACAGTCCTTTATTTAGACGTACATAACGTACGAGTCAATCGATAATACTCCGCGTGCGATACCATTTCAGCTGGCTGGGATGCAAGTGGACGATCGCGGTGACGTTCGTCGCCTACATGCCCTTCATCGCCGCCCAGTTCTACCCGCGCTTCTACACGATGATACCGTCGGGCCTGGCGGTGGGCCTCGGCGGCGGGCCCCTCTGGTGCGCCAAGTGCACCTACCTGACCGTCGTGTCCGAGGCGTACGCGAGCGTCTCCGAGCTCGGGGCCGACGTCCTCGTCACCAGGTTCTTCGGGTTCTTCTTCATGTTCTACCAGATGGCCCAGGTCTGGGGCAATCTCATCTCCTCGGCAGGTGAGTGGCGCGTACACACACACACACACACACACACACACACACACACACACACACACATCGTTTCATCATACGGATTGTTGGGCTCGCTGATTAGAAAACCGAAAGTGCTCCTCGTTCGCGGTTAACCTATAAATCTTGTCGGCGTTAATGGAGTCTGCGCGCGGACGTTGGGGGGGAGAGGGAACGAGTACTCCGCGAGGGACACAATTCGTTTCGTTGATTACTCGAAAATTCTGCGCCGATTGTTTTCTGAATGTAGAAGGGAGTTGACGCGGGGACTTTGCGGGCGAGGTTTTGGATTTGATTTAGAGAGCGAAATGAACAATGGGAATGTAAATATTGGGTGATTATTGTTGCTCCGCGGAGAGAGAGCTAGAAAACCGTGGGGTTTAAAAGGGGTAAAGAGATTTAAATGGGTCGTTATAAGAAAGGCAGTTTATTACATTCAATGAATACTTACAAAAAATGAGCTTTTCAAAGGAAAAGTTTTATGAATGCTTTTCAAACGAATAACAAAGTTTAACGATAAAATTATTAAATGTAAATTTTTTCATTCGAGGTTTAAAATTTAAAATTGATAAAAGAAAATTTACGGAAATTTATTTCAACCATTTATTTAAAAAGAAAATGATTCGTTTAAAATTAAGCAATCTGTGCTAAAATATTCGTAAAAATATTCCAACCCCCTCATACATACATCATACCATAACTTTTCAAGTGTATCCGCCCGGAAAAGCTTCAAGGGACGGAAAACTTTCTCTAGTGCTTTCACCATCTTGCCGGGGGAAAATCACAAATTTCTCATAAAAACGTCGCCGAGATAACGAATTTCAATTTCCCAGAAATTAGAAAACTCCGTATAAAAAAAATCAGTGAATTTTTATCGCGCGCGATAAGCAATCGTGGCAAGCTCGAGAGCACGGCGGCACCGAAAGTTACGATTCCGAAGAAGTAATCGAACGGCCGCGTCTTCGTTCGAATGCAAACGAAGGTCGTCGGGGGATAGTAGACGTTTAACAAGTTCTTCGTGCGTGCAGAGCTAAAGAAATCGGTAATGGAACGCTTCGCGCGATGCCTCCGGAGTGTTTGCGGGGCCGCGGTGAGACGAGAGGCTACGAAGAAGTAGTTAATGAAAAGAAAAAGCTCGGGGAACAAACGAGCTTAGGCGAAATCCATTCTTCGTCTTAAATTCGATGGGAAAAAGTTAGTTGTTTACGCCGAGTTGCGTTGGTGTTGCAACCGCGCCGGAGTTTTCTAGAAAAATTCATCAAGTTTGTGATTTATGGAGGAGTATTTATTTCAGGATATACGTATTTTTATAAAATATAATAATTCCTTTCAACGCAATCTCGTAGCGCTGAGTTTTTCTCGGAAAAGTTGCGAGAGCTTTATTTTTTAGAATTTAAAAAAATAAATATTTTACTTAATCTCTTTTAAGCTCTCTGTAAATAATGGTTCAAACTCTCTACTTTACCATTCTTATAAAGCAAACATATAAAAATGATGTGCGATTGTGAATAATAATAATATACGAGAAATTTGTATTTAATCAACGCGTTCTATTTTCAAAATTTTTGCAACTGTTATAAGTTACTTTAAAAAATATATATATCGAGATAAAATTTTTTTTTCATTTAGTAGAGCTATAAACATTCAGTTTCACAGAATGAGACGTACCAGTAATTGTTAAAGCGGGCTTTCAATTTATTCGCATTCATTCGCTACGATAAAGGACGACTTGATTTGCAGCTCCTCGGTCTCTCGTTCCTCAATTAATGTAGTCCAATTAATTCCCAAAAACTTGAAATCCCCGGTAGGATGTCCGTTATATCTAATTCACGCTCGGTTGAGGGTTTTCTGCATCAGACTGCGAGAAGACTTGAGTATTTAATCATTGAAATTGCATTGTTAGAATGGGTTAACGAAAAAGTAACTGAGTTACTGCATAAATGATAGTAACGTTAAAAGTTTTTTCATTAAATTTAATGAAGCTCATATATATAAATACGAACAATTAAAAAAATATTTCTGTTTCACTTTTTTGTCGCGAAACAAAGAAACGTCTCACTGACATCAAGAGTTCTGGAGTTTTCATGCTTTTAATTAAAAATGCACAAAAAACAAAATATTTACTCTTTCAATTTCAAGCAGATCTTAAACACAATTAATAGCTTAAAACATATCTAACGCTAAAAATCAAGTTTCAAAATTCAAAATTCCCGTCTCGCAGCTTCTTATTCGACCTTTTTTTCTTTTATATGAATCACCATAAAAACGTATATCGAATCGCTTAAGCTTTTCCCGGGCGATAAGAAGTGGGCGGGATTTTTCACGGGAAAATCCTCGTCGCTGTCGTAGACAAAAAAGCGCCTCGTCCGCGACGCAGTTCGATACGTGATTGACAGTAGAATGGCGCAGATGCCGGGCTCTCACTCCCGCGTAATCTATCAAAGGCGGTCCGCTTACACAGTTTTTATCCCGCCGTGCAACTCGGCCGCGAATAATTCCGTTTCGAGTCATAAAACCCGCGGCGGCTCTCGGATATATACTATATATATATATCTGCGACTGGCCGCCTATTGTCGAGCTTACCGGCCGAGGGGGCCGGAAGAGCTCGGCAGCGTGTGGGAGGACTTTCGAAGCGGTGAGGAGCTTTTAACTGCCGCGCTACCCGGCGAGGCGCACTTGACTCGAACTGCGGCCCCCCCGCCGGCCTGCAGGAGAGGAGGCCGCGAGCTTCGAGTGCTTGTACGGACCCGGCGGAATTGGAAAATCGGTATGTCTTTCGATAAACGTGTCGCCGGTAACGAGCTCTAAAAACACCGACGGACTGGGAGGAGATTGTTTTACATTGCTCTTACATGTAGCGGGTAAATTGCGCAGCCCCGGGGATATAGGGATTCTAGGTTAGCTTTTGTTCCGGCTATTTTCGGAAATGGTTTTAAAGTTCGTTTTCGTATAAAAAGAGTAAAAAGAATATTGTAACGCTTTTTTCTATTCAAATCTCTTGTATAAGCTGTAACAATATTTGGGGAGTAAAATAGCTCAGTTTTGCGCTCCGCTTCAAAACTTGCGTACGAGCATTGATTACTCATCGAATGTTACTATTCAGAGTAAAGAAATCCGCGCACAAAGAAAAGTAAACCAGAGAACTTTTTCAGAAGTTTTTTATTTAGTTACAAAATTAACGTCTTCTTGACTCAATTTCTAAATACGAACTGACAATTTTTCTCAAGCATTCGCTCAATTGTCTGAATGAATTTTGTTATTTCTCCAAGCAACTGTTCGTTCTTTA
>UCOL01006124.1:0-10078 GCA_900474335.1 Ormyrus nitidulus | reverse complement strand
CACATACACATCCATACAGACATTTTTCAAAAATCATTTATTCTTGTTCCTGACAACTTAAAATACAGATATAACCGTTTTTTCGAACAACTCCAAAAATTACTATCACAATGCTTTCTCTAGGAGGAAGCAAAACAAATAAATAAAAAGAAATGTTTATCCGAACCCGTATTAGAACCCAGTTAGAGCCCTTAATTGAAGCCCTGAAATCTTTATAATGGCTCCTTGCGAGGCCCGAAGGAAGGCGCGTAATCGTGCTAGCACTCCGCCGGGAGAGAATATCGACTTTTGTCTGTAGAAATGTAATATACTATTAATTTTAATAGTACATTTCGACACGTATGCGGAAGTTAATTATTTAGGATAATAATCATAATCAATTTACACATTAGTATGAAACTTTATTTTATACCATGAACGCCGAAAAATCATGTCAAAGTCGTGATTTTGAGGTTAGAGTGCAGGTATAAATTTAGTAAAAGATGAAAATATGCAGTATTTTAAAAATAGTTAGCATAAAACTCTAATTAAAATATTTTAAAATTATTTCTTTATAAATAAATTGTATTGATGATATTAATGTCCAGGTCCAGCATAATAATTTTTCGTTTTGAGAGGCTTTTGTTTGCCACTGGTAGAAATGGAATTGGATCCATCATGAGGACGTGGATATGTAGGATCATTATCCTTCCAAAATTTTCATATTACTGTGGTCACCACGCGGATTCGAAGCTTGTTCGATAAATCTCGTATATCCATAGAGTCGCGTGAATACTATCGGTCCTTCTACATTGCAATTATCTGGTCCATGACTAAGAACTCCGACGATTTTATTGTTGTAAACTAATGCACCTCCGCTATCCCCCTTTCAATGGAAGATAGTTTATACAAATTTGAATTTGTCCAAATAAAGTATTTATACTTACGGAGCAAGTCGTACGTAAAGTTCTTGAATCTGAATTCATCGTACATATATGTGTGTTGAATGATGAGCATTCGCCTCTGCCAAGTATTATAAGATGCATAAACTTCTTTATGTTGCTAAAGGGTCCCGTTGGAAGGAACTGTCCATTGCCCTGGCGTACAAGTGTATCTTGCCCGAATCCGCAAACCATAGCTGGTCCATGGACGCCAACATTAGAGCGTGGATTCAATGCTTCCAAATGTATGATCGCTAGCCTGTCTAGATGTTGAAATACGCGTAAATCAGCGCTTAACTAAAAATACAATACGCCCATGAAATGCTTCAAAATATTTCTCAATTCTTCTGCGTCTTACTTCTGCAACAGCTACATCTGCTTCTGAAATAAGTGAACCTAACGATAAGTGAGTCCTTACACCGTACTTTGAGGGGATAAAGACTCTAATGATATCCCTTTCAATCCCAGGTTCATTCCTGTGATTTGTTCCCGCTATAATTTTTGTTGTACCGCGAGGGTGGATGATAGTTTTAATAACGTTGTTTATTATGACCAAAAAACAATGAGCGGCGGTCAGAATGTATCTCTCACTTATGATGCTACCACCACATAAAAGATTGTAGTCATGACTTTGCTTGTGCATAATGGATACGTGGAACTTAAATGGAAGAGTAGCAGCACTGATACCATTAATTATGGGAGATGCTGTCGAATTTGGCGCTGTAAAAGGCAGGCAGAGATTCTTTGAAGACTTAAAAAACAGATAAACTTTTGACTGATATTGTAAACTGCGTATTTAAATAAAGCTTGCGACGTAATTCTTTGCGTCGAATTTGTCCAATATTGTAAGGTAATTTGAATTTACTTACCGTAATAAAACAGATTCAGTAAAATTGAAAGTAAAAAGTAGAATAAATTATGCTTCATTTTTATAATGTAGTTTCAGAGCGTTGAGTCGAATAAAATAACTGCAGTTATATATAAAATTATTTTGATTTAATTATATTGATTGTTTCTGCAAAGAAGGAATTGCTTTTAAGAACTTTTTTCGTGACTTAACTATCTTTTATACTTTTAGAAACTATTAATATGCTATAAAACGAAGGTTTTGAAAATTAAATAAAGTAATAAAATTGGTTTTATTATTTTTTTAATTTATTTATTTACCTGGAACGAACGCATACTGAGAACAAAATTTTTTTGTTTTATCACTTTTTAAATAAATATTTTATTATTGGAATATTTCAAGTCGTAAAAAACAGAATTTTTGAAGCTCAATACGCAAAACACGATTTCACGGACCACCTATTTGCATGAAACTTAGGAAATTATTAAATCGGTGATTCGGAGGTATGACACTCTCCTGGTTAGTTAATATACTTGAGCTATGCTTTTGCTATACTCTTCCTATAGTTAAATTTTGACACGAGAGGCGAAAAGTATGTATTTTTATGCTTTTGTTAACCTTCTGACATATGCTTAAAAATTTACAGTTACTTACTAATAAAGAAGTCCCTAAATAGATTATTGCTTACCTGAAACAAAAAAAAAAATTAATTAATATCACCCATACCTATATTAAAAGAAATAATAATGCTAAGAATTATAAAGATGAATCATTACATAACACTTAAACATATCTTATAAGAGTAACTAATCTGTTAGGTGGAGATTCCACAGAGTGAGTTTTATTTACAACTTAATCTTTCCCAAATCTTTTATCAGATAAAATAATAACGTATTAATGATCTTCTCGACTTCATTAAACAAATGCCAAACTCAATTAATGCCGACTCAAAGTTTCCATTATCTTTGCGCAACTAACTTTGCAATATGATACTATCACATCGCGTCACGCAAGTTATAATAATGAAAGATAATTCTATAACTCCTAAGTGTACCTAAATTAATCAATATTTATGATTTCTGAAATTGCAAATTTAGGAGCATCCCGTACCAATTATTTTAATTTTAATTTTTCATAACAGTTAATTGAGTTAGATGCGGTGTTCTTTTACACATACAATATCAAAAAATCTATATCGAATAAATTAATTGAGTATTGTAGTACTTCTCGTCACATTTCCCATGTTATTAATCTACTTTCGCTCAGGTTAAGTTTCTCCAGGGATCAGATCGAGTTTTTCTTTAATTTAAAGATGCTCGGGCTCTAAACAATGGAGCATGTAAAGGTTACATCAAATTAACGTTGGGGTTTCTTTACTTTTCGCTACTTATCAATCTTTGTTCTCTTCTAGAATATTTAAGTAGGATAAATTTTTGTTATTATGAATGCTATCAACTTTAAAATTGAATATAATTGCTTGATTAATTAGTAAACTTAAAAGCAAGTAATAAGAATAAAACAAAGTTTTAAATCGATTATTTTCACCCTTTCTTCAAAATTTAAAATCTAAATATATTTAGGATACAAATAAACAAGGGCAATAAAAACCTTAACGATGATTTCCTACCCGAAAACAATCACCCGAAAGTTCAAAAGTCAATAAACGCATTTAAACACTATATGGAACGCGCCATAAAAATCGGCACAGCCGACGAAGCAACAACAGCAACCAAGCATAACTACTCATTCCCCGCAACAAGCCGTCCCTTCAGCCCTAATCACAAAATTGAATTTACGATCCTTGCGTCTCCCCTGCCCTCCTCCCTCTCGTTTTCGAATCGACAACGAGACCTGCTCTCCGGCTGATATAACGGCGCCGCGGACAGCGCGCATCTGGCGTGATAAACGAGCCGGCGAAAAGCCTGCCGCGCGCTGTAATCCGGCCTGCGAATGTTTTACGCGAGCGCCGTTAGCTGGACGTCAAGATGAGAAGTTCGATTCCGGGTACGAGCTGCGCTTTTGCGGAATATTCCGCGGGGGAGGGCACGATTGACGCCGCGATCGATTCTCTCACATCAGGTTTGGGCGCGATGGAATTCTGGGCGGGTAATTAGTTCGCGATGCGTTCTGCTGCTGCGAACAGCCCTGGCATGTAATGATTTCTGCCTGTTTCTTGATTAGAGGGCTATTAATTTCGGAAGGGCTTGTTTTGTTATATACCGGAGATTTACGGGTTTGATATGGCTTTTAAGTTGTGTCGCGGCTGATATTTTGATGTAAGCTTAACGAGTAATTCTGTTCTAAATGCTTTTTGTATTTCGTAGAAAGGGCCGTTCAGTATTTTATTGCGCTTCGTTTTGCAAACGCCAACAGTTCAGCGTTAAAACGATCGTCAAAAAAAGCTAAAAATATTTTTTGTTTATTATGATTCAACCAGTATATGCATGATAGAGTTTCGTATAAACAGTCGGTGCGATTCAATAAACGGCTATAGTACTTCGCAGTAAACTATATCGGTGGACATTTATAACACCTATTCCAAATTCAACTTCAACGGTATGTAATATAATGGCCTGCTCAAAAGTCTGAAAAACTTTCAAACTTTCTGAAATTTTTCCAGTGATTTATAAATTTCGAAAATACATAGTTGTCATGAAAAACTTGAGAATTCTTCCTTCTATTATTTTCATTAAAAAATACGCCTAAAATCTGGCAAATCTTCAAGTTAAATTATCACGACTCAAGTTGTTTAACAGTTTATAAAATCGAGGTAAGACTACGTCTGGCAAATTTCGTGCAATGTCCTGAACAACTTCATCGTTCAACCCATCAGATTAACGCGACACAAACTTTATCTCCGACCCTCGGATCTAAAAAACTTCGACTCCATGCACCCGCAGTTCTGTTCTAAAGTTACACCCCCCCCCCCCAAAAAAAAAACGATATCTCTCCCAGAGCAAACGCCGAAGGAAATCACCCCCCTAAATTAGCTTCCGCCTCATATCCGGCCACCGACGCACTCTTTCTCCGCAGGCTCCCGTTCGCGCGCAAGCCAATGGCGGCTGCGCATTACGCCTCTGCGGTGCATCGCGAACCGGCAGCGGGCTGGGAATATTTGCTCTGTTACATGCCTCGGCGGCCGACCGCAGAGATTCACGGGCCGCGGATGCCTGCTGGCACCTCGTGCTTTTTCCCGCCGCTTTTTCGAGCGGAATTTCGCCTTGACAGCATCGATTGGAATGGATGGCCGTGGTGCGTCTTCTCGGTTGGGAATGAAAGGGTGGAAGAGCAATTAGCGCTTTTGAGGATGGTAATTGACTGGGTAAACTTTCTTTCATAGAGCTGAGAGGAGAAGGTGAAGAGTGGGTGCGTTTTCGTTAAGGTTGAAAAAAAGTAATTAGCTTTATTATTGTTTCGTGTAAGTCATCTTTTCAAAAAGTTTACTTTCTATTCTTGCAGAATGCGCGGGGAAAAATTTACGTTGTCGAAAAATCCAAGCAACTTCTCCAAAATGTACAGAGTGCACTAATTAATGTAGTCTAAAATTTGCCTACTTTATGTCTTTCTGAACTTAAAATTTCGCAAATCCCAACGTTTTTGTTTAGTATTTTTTAAATTCAAAAAATTGATAAAAACGAATTAATTTTAGGAAATTTTTCAATTTTTATAAATTATAAAGTTTTTTTGAAATATTTAATCAGTTTTAAATGAAAATTTAGCAATTAATGTATTCTACCGGTTACGTACGATTTTACATATTGGTTGTACGGCAAAGCCAAAATTTTAAAAATTTGATGCTCTAATTTCGAATAACCTGAAAAGGACTTCTTTTGGTATTCTAAAAAAAAAAAATTTAATCTAATGTTTTTCTCTAAACTAGTTTATCAGAAATTTTAATAAAATAATATATGTTCTAACGTACGTTCAAAAAATATCATGCAAGTTCAAATCACTTGGTAGCATCACCTGCAGTTTTCCGAAAATTTGCGGATCGTAAAGGTTGGTTTACTTTTTTCTGAATTTTTTTCAAATAATCATATCTTTTTCGTAATTTGTAAATTTTTATCAGAAAGTACACGATTAATTTAAAAATGTAGATGATCTCGTACATATTGAAAACAGAATACTGTTCTAATAATCTACATGCTTTATTTACTGAACCCTAAAATATATTCGATCAAACTGTAATATGTTTATTAGTTTATAATTTTGCTTTGAAACCTTTCCACCCGGTTGCTTCAGATTCATTTACCGATCCAATAAATTCTAAATATTACCTTCGCACATTGCAAATAGCTGCGACACGATTGTTCAACTGTAAAATGCACACCCCGATGATTAATGTCCTCTCCAATCGATTAGTTACTTCAAAACTCATGAATACCCATTCCACCTAAGCAACCGAAAAGTCTCCCCAAAGCAAAAAGCACAACCCATCGAAGCCGATCGTCCTCGCTAAATAAACGTCAGTCTCGATACAAATAATTGGGCTCCGCTCAAGATGTCAGGCTCTGTTTTTTGAGTCACTTCAATCGTCGGGCGCGCGTTTCATTAGCAGCCTGACATTTCGTGAACGTTGCAGCTCGCTTCTTCAGAGGCGAAGCGCGGAATTGGATTTCCGGGCAACGCTGTCACGGGCGCCGTGCATGCTTTGAAGCGATGTTTCTGATTGGTCGATATGAGCTAAGCTCGACACACGCAGCCGGCGGAGAGCGGCTGAAAAACCATGGCAACTCAATCAAATCGTCATGAATGCTCGAAACCTATCGAAAGTGTGCGCTTTCAAAGCGGACGTCTGTTTTTGTTGCCTCTGCCGAACCGTTAAAATATTACTACCCCGTACGGATAGATGGAACGCAAAACTATCTTCACTATTAAATTAACCCAGCTTTCATTCGGAATTGTAATTTTTGTCTAATTAAAAAATTATGTATTATTGACTTTAAAAAAGTGAACACTCTCTTTTTTTTGCGTATTATTCAACTCTGGGTAAATCACAGATATTTTTAAATATTTCGTTTGAAAAGGCTCTTTTTCATTTTTTATTTAATCAGAATACGTACATATATAATTTAAATATAAAAATAATATATAAAATATTCAATATTTATATTTTTCGGTCTCTTCAAATCAAGGTGAAGTGAAATAAATAAAAGAAAAAAACAAATTTATTGCATTTCAGTAACGTTTCGGTGGGCATTACGACCCTCTTCAGATTACAAATCGACATATAATTGCCGGAAACCCGTAGATGATATAAAAATGTTGAATCAAGAAGCCCGACTTTTATCCAAAAAAATTGCTACAAAAGCCAAACAATGCTTCATCCGACAAATGACCCGACGCAGCGCTATTTCGCAGCAGCGACAAGTACTCAAAAACAACGAGGGCGAATAAAAATCGGCCACTCGAACGAAACGACTCCTCGAAAATCGGGGGCATTAAGAACGAGCGTCGCTCCAACTCCTCTTGGCCATTTTTCAGAGCCGCGACCGCAGAAAGAGAGAACGCTCTCGCGCAAAAGCGAGAGCGCCGGCATTTAGCCCGAGCCAATAAAATTTTATCGCCCGGCGAATCGCGAAACTATTACGTATGATAACGATCCGCGCTGCGGGGCGAGGGGAGCGGGGGAAGCTCGATTACTCCGAATTTTCACGGCTGCGAAAGAATTCCGCGCTAACGAGCCGTACGTTCGATTACTGCCCGCCGCGGAAAGCTGGCATTCATTGACAGAGAGGGAAAAAGCTCTCGTCGCTCGGTCAGAGTTTCAAGCGCTGTTTTTCGCGATACTGCTGCTGCTGCTGCTGTAGGATGGTTCATTGTGGCCGCGTGAAAGTTTATGACTGATGCGTTGATTTTGGTAATGAAAGGTAAACGCGCTTAAATTGTTGTGAAGATGGGCGTTTTTAGTTTGCGGTAAACCAACAAATATATTCATTCTTTTTTTAGGAATATTTATCTAAATGACGTGGTTTACTATATGCTAGTGCACTATTTTGGAATATTAAATATTTATTGCAGTAATACGGTTATTAATTACTTTATAAAGGTATTACTATTTTACGTCCATAATTAATAAAGGTGCTTTGAAACAATAATGAGTTGTTGTAGTTCAAAAATTAAACCAATCAATAAAAACAGGGAAAGCAATTTTACTACTGATGAATGTACCTAAACTAAACAAATTATATAGCTAGAGTGGAATTAAAATTTACATTACAGGGTAATTAAATTTTCATAAATATTGTTACTGTGAATTATATTCTAATATTTGTATCGAATTTTTATATTTAATATTTAAAAAATAGAATTGATAATGATTAAAAAGTTTTGAAAAACTAACTTGTAAACAATAGACATTCCCTGTTGGAAATTTCACGAGTTTTTTTAGCCATTTCACTAATAGTTGGCCAATCTATAAACGATTCGTCAAAAATTAGCCAAATAGTAGAGAAAGCTTCCAACAGGGTCGATCTTCTATTTATACTTGATAAAGGTACAGCAGTTGGAAATGGACGATTTTCACCTCACGGCAACTAAGCATCAAAGAAGTAAATGCGAATACAGTTTTCTTAATACAACGTGTTCACCAAATAAAATTACAAATTTCTAAGCTGCTTCTATCCCATTACCTACAAAATTCATTTTAAACAAAAACAAACTCTAAAAAACTCACAAATAACAACTCAAACCTAAACTTCCCATCTCTGCAGCCGATACTGCCACTGTCAAACAAAAGGTTCCAACTCCCTCAAAAAAAAACAAAAAAAAAAAACAACTGCCTCGCTATCCCGGCTTCGCTTCTCATTGAACAGCGGCGGCGGCAGAATTAGCGCGGGGCACTCACTCCGCTACTTGGTCAGCCGCGTTCCAGTTACGCTCGGAACGCGCGCGTAATATTGCCGGCGACGGAGGAATGCCCTACTGCCGATGTGGCACGTGTATAATGCGAAGACTACGCGGACAAGCCTAGGAATTGTTCGCGAATTTTATTCAGCGGGAGATTGATGAGAGGGTCGAGGCGCTCCATTCTGCCGAATTATGTAAGCAGTTTTGGTGAGATATTGGCGCTTTATTAGGGTGCGGGAGGTGCACCGTGTTGTTGAGAAGGCTGCGGGTAGAGGGTGGAGGAAGTATCGTTTTTATTTTTATACATTCTGAAGTAGCGTGATGTTGATGTATAGAGAGAAATGTTTTTATTAACCAGTTTTATCGAAAATATTTAAATTAGGTTTCTAGTTTGAAGGAATCGTCAATAATTATATAGTTATAGCTGTTGCCGAAAAGTATTTTTAAGTTCATAATTTTTATAATCAAATTTTTAATACCAAAATGTAAAAACATTTTGGTATTTTAAAAAATAAAATCAATCTGCTAAGCATATTTCTACATTGTCGATAAACTTCTTCCCTTCAATAATTTTATTTTTCATGTTTTAGTAAATGTAATATAAAGTAAAATTTCAATAAATACGCTAGTAAATATAACGTCGAACATTAAAAATTTAATATTAAAAAATGTATAAGCTTAAGAAACTAGCCAAATATAAAAATGAAAAATAGATCTAATTTATGTTATCTAAATCTTTTTAAGAAACACACTGTAAAGCTTTTGATATTGTACCTATTACCCCACATATTCATCGAGGTCTTGGGACAAAGCGTTATTGGTAACGAATAATGTGCATTCCAAACCTGAATAATACGTCCGTAAACATAACACTGATCAGCTAAACCTCAAACAATTATTTTCCACCTGATTACACATGAGTAAGTAGTGTACCCACAGTTATGCTTACATCTCATTTATTAGAACAATTATAGCATAGGCTATTAGCATCCCGCGCACCCTGTTTCATTCAACCTACTTTGACTTTTCGGTGCAAACAGTAGCGAAAAACTTTTAATGACAATAAATGCTTACTCTACATTTCATTATTAATATCAAGCTACCTAGTAGCGGAATACAGATATATCTAACATATTTAGAAACAGAATATATTTCTATTTTGCAGATTTGGATGGTGGAACTGATCCATTTATTTTCAGGGACCGGAGCTCTGGCGGAAATCCTATTTTTAAGTTGATAGACATTTTGTAATGGAATCATTGAAATTGACCAAAAAAAAAAAGAAATATTTTTCAACGGTTTGCGAAACGCTTTTCGTATCAGTTTGAAGCACTTCTTATGGTAAAAATATAGAACATTCTTATTTTTCAAATTTTTTTTCAAATTTTTCAAAATTTTTAAGATTATTATATATTCCACACTCATGTATGTCAATCACATACTTTACTTAACTATTTTACAC
>UCOL01006123.1:0-10081 GCA_900474335.1 Ormyrus nitidulus | reverse complement strand
CTTTTAAGTTGAACACCTCTAATTATATAATATTAATTAACAAAAATTATATTATTGTACACTCTAACTTTCTACATAAAGAATAAATAAATTGAGTATTAAATTCAATCTATCCATATAATTTCTTCGATTGTTACTATCTTTAAATTACAAATTAGATCGAAAATTAAGATAATCAGATTAAGTGAAACAATTTGATTCAATTTATGTCTGAAACGGTAAACGAACCAAAAAGATAAATTAAATATTAAATGCAGCTTTAAATAGGACTAAGGAAGCTTTTGAATACAGGAATCCATCAAGAAATAGCAAAGTGCTTACAAGCCCGAGCAAAAAAGGTATCGATGCAAGGAAAAAAAAAGTAGCATAAATCAATAAATCGTTACTCGCGATAATGATGTGTTAACAAAAGTTCTCGCAGAGTCGACGCAATTTTCGCAACTTTTCCCCGCCGCTCGAATCGCCTTTTAATCGATAACCGATTTCCACCGTCCCTCCCCATTAACCCAAACGAAATGAAATAAAATAACGTAAAAATCGCAGCCACCACCGCGCCGAGAGAGGGTCTGTGCCGGCAGCGGTGCGTAAAACCTCCTGATGGATCGGAAAATTGAATCGAGCCTACGCGAAATCTAAAATTTAACGTCCCCGCGTACGTATTCGGCCGCGATCGATATTTATACTCCTGCAGTCCCGCGGCAATTATTATTATCTGCCGGCCTGCGCCTCTCGGCGTCTTTTTCTAAGAGAAAGAGCTGCATTCGGGTTTCCAATTTGGGTAGGCAAACACGGCGCCGTAAGAAAGCTGGCCCGCAAAAATAATAAAGGAGGTCGCGGTGAACTAAGCTGAAATCCCGCTAGATTACATCACAGCACGTAGTTCATATACTGCGGCTGGCCGAATCAGTCCGGGCTTCCCCCGGACGACCTACTTCGAAATTATTGCACGGCTTCGCGAAGGGTGCAGTGCCACTGGCAGAGCCTCCCCCTGGATGTGTTCGGCCGCATTTTTGCAGGGACTTGCACTGATTTTATGAGGATTTTCGGGCGAATTTTCGGTCCGATATATTTGTCCTGTGCTGTGGATTTTCGATTGTGACCGCGGCATTCGCTTGGAATTGCTGGGATCCGTTTTTATTTTTATTTAATGATTTTTGAGTATTAAGCTTAATAGAACGTGCACGAGTTTAATTAGGGAGCGAAAAGAAAATAACTTTAAGAGCTGAAAAACAGCGTTTTCAGCCAAAAAAAGTTATCTGAAATAGATATTTTTATCGTTAAGATTCATGACGAAAATCACCAAAACAAAAATCATAATTGACTCCGTCGAAATGAAAGATCACTCGACAGGAATAATGAAACTAGATTCAAGTCAAGAGCCGCGGCATTACACAATAACTCACCCGCTCCACCCTCCCACTAACAATCCTCCACTCCGCCCACGCAATTACCGCAATTCCCCGCCATTCAGTCATTCCGCAAATTGATCCGCAGACGATTTAACTCAACGTGTTTCGCCCGCCGCGCGACGTCCAATCTCCCGCGCGCCACCCCACGAGCCTCGCCAGATTAAATTCTGCGCTCGCTCGCGTCCCCGTGGCAGGAGCGCGCGATAAGTTTCTTATCTCCCTCGCGCGCCGAGCGAGAGAGACAGAGAGAGAATGGAAAAAGTCGTCGTCGTCGCGCGCGCGTAACCCGCTGACACGATGCGAGAGAGACCCGTCCGCTTTTTCCGCCTCTGCTTCTCGGAAGTTTCGAAGCCGCCGACCGAGACTCGTCGTCGTCTGCTTTCTCCGGCGGCCTGTCGCGCGGATCGCGCGATACACTTTTTTTTTTTTTATTTTAACGCCGCCGGCTTCACGCACGTCGCCGCGTGGAAGTTTTGCAGTTTTCTGGGGCGAACGAGAGCTCGGTTTAGCTTTATGGGGCGCTGGGTGGCGTTGGCTTTTCGAGTTTGTGGATAAAGTTGATGGCATCGCACGGAGGGAATGGTTGGTGGAGATATTTCGGTGTTTTCAAGTGGGATTTATTAATTAGGAAAATTGAAACTGATGGATGCTTCCGTAATTTGAGGTAATAGCTGCGTGCAAAATCTGTCAGTAATTGTTCAAAACTGATAGATATGTTAAAAAATAATAAATTAATGTGTTAATTATGTTAAATTGTAAATCAATTTTCAAAGCCTCAACTTCTATATTACTATTAAAAATTCAGATTAATTTCTTAGTAAGCAATTTCATCTGAATTTACTTGCAACAATGCTGTGTAAAATAGTATTAAATTTTTTAAACATGAAAATGAGTCAAGTTTACTTAAATAAAAATAAACTTATTTCTGAATAACAAACCAGAAAATTTTCGAGCATTCCTGAAGTTTACACCAAAAAAAAAATTCTCGCCAAAGCCATCGTTTAAAGGATGAAAATGATCATCGTAACATATTTAACCCCCTAAAAAAGTAAGCAGTTTATTTCCCTTCTCAAAACTAGAACCTCGGGATGATGCCACTACTGATTAATATTAAAGCTCAGGACGAGTTTCCCTTCCAATTTCCAGCGAATAAAGGCCGTCGGAACGAGCGCTTCCCCGAGCGAGGATAATAGAAAAATGACTATTTCAGGGAGCCCCGTAGCACGCGAAAAAAGTTATACGCCGCGCGCGCATCCCGCCTCGGCATTCACCTGAAGAATTCATTTCATTAGATCCCTCAATGGCTCGGGCTAAACAATTTAGCCCGAGACTGAGCTTTTCAAGCGAGCGAGCCAGCGGCGAAATGAAAAAAGAAGAAGAAAAAAAAACTCGCGAGACCGTCGGCGGCTGCGAATTGACCCAATTTTCCAGCCGCGCTCCTTTTATCGTCTCTCGGCGAGAGAGAGAGAGAGAGAGGAGGAAAAAAATTAGAGAAGTCAGCGCCGAGGTTTCCACAATAACACCGCGGCGAACGTGACTCGGGGTACTTCCCCTTAATTTCGGCCTAGGATTTGGACGAACGCTCCGCGAAATTGAAAGATCACCGGGCGGAACGGTGAGAGTGTCGCGCGCGGGGGGAGGGAGGACGGTTTGCATTTAATTCTTGACAAGTGAAATAGTAGGTCAGAGAGAGAGAGGCGGGTTTTTAGTGCCGTGCATGATATAATCCTCGTGCAGTCACGGGAGGAAATGGCTGCCAGGATGGATTTGTTGCACCCAGGGCCTCGCGGTGCGCCGCTTTAATCCCTTTTCCCTTTCCGCGCTTCGTAGCTTCGATCGTTTCCAGCGGGGATGAGGGAGTATAAAAGATTTTAGTTTGTTGCGCACAAATACCGTTGAGAGCTGACCGTTGCAGACGTTCGATCCGCGACATTTACGGATTTAACGGTTACGCCGCGCGATGGAATTTTTTTGAAATGTAAAAGTTGAACTTTAGCTTCCTTTGACCGGCCATTGTTGAAAATCAAATGAGATAATTTATAGATTGCAGATAAATGTCAATGATTAAACCAATCATCTTTTTTAGAAAAAAAGGAAATGAAAAAAGAAAAAAGATAGCTTTCAGGAGATTGATCCAAAAAATTATCAAAAAAGTAACTTTGATTTCTCAAACCTGAACCGACAACTTAAGCGTTTCACTCGGAATTAATAATCGTTATATTAACGTTAACCGAGGATCAAGTATAGCCAATTTCACTGTTAAATTCAACGTATCATCATCCGCATTCAGCGGCTAATACCAAAATGATGGATCGTAAAGTGGCGGTGTCGCGGGCTTCCCGGGCGAAATAACAGACTGGTCTCTTTGTCTCCCCCCCGGCAACGTTCTCGGATGAAATTATGATGGATGACTATCTAATTAACACGTTCGATTGTCTCCCGCCCGGAGTGGCTGCTTGGCCGTAAATGATCAAGCGTTTGCGCTGTCACGGACGGAGAAAGGCAGAGAGAGAGAGAGAGACAGAGAGAGCATTTGCGGCGAAATAAAGTGGCTAATACCGAGCATCCCTGTGATCCGGCGCAATTCGCCCAATTTGCGTCGGCCGTTTTATTATCCACGCTGCGCTGCCCTTTTCGGCCCGTCTAATCCACAAATTTCGCGCGCGACGGATCCAATTAAACGATTCCCGCTCTCTCGAGTTCCCGCGGATATCGTAAGACTTTCCCTTCGCCCCTCCCGGAAAGTTAACGAATTCGTATAGGCCTCTCTAACGGCGTAAAGCTCGGTACGTACACACATCCGAATCAGAGCGTAACGCCGTGCCGCTGACGCGTCGTTACTGGGAAATTTCAGGAGAGGAGCGGCAGTCCGCTGCGGCAGCCGGCAAAGTTTTATCATTAAAGCCGCTTCGGCATAAATCGATAATAGCCCGCAAAAGAACCCATCGGTCGTACGGCCGGACGTGTATATAACCCACGCGAAATTCAGGCACGAAGGCGCCTCCCACCACCACCCAGCCCCCACTGCATTAGCGTAGACTGCTGGATGAGGCGGCGGCGGCGGTGGTGGTGGGGGGAGGAGGTCTTCCTTACGTGTCGCCTCGCATTAACGAGAGCACAACTCGATGACGAATCCGACCGGAGCTGTAATTAAGTGCGAGGAGTAAGTTTAATTAACTTTTGCGTAGGTGGGATTCTTAACGGTGAATCACGTGGTCTTCTCGCCGGTTAAATGGACGCTTCTAATTACTTTGGCGGTGTATTAACAAGTACGGCGCGGTGGAGGGGGCTAAAAATAAAGCGTCTTCCGCGAAGCTGCGAAAATAGGACCGGTTGATTAATCATTCCTAGCTCGGTTGCGAGGGTTTTTTGTGTCCAATTGTTAATTCAACTAACGCCGGCGCCTGGAAGTGGGAGTAATAGGTTTTTAATAACTTTTTTTGCCCCGGTTCTCGAGGGGGGGACTTAATTAATTTTTTTTTTTAATGCAGCATCACGCCAAGCGAGGACTCGTGACCCGACTCGTAACGTCGCATTAATTCAAATTTCGTCCACTGGCAAAATATGTTCTCGGTGCTAACGAACCACTTAGAGCGTCTTATCTCCTCGGCTTTTCTTAAAAGACGACCTTCTTCAGAGCCGTCCGTTGTGCCAGTCGAAAGTCGAGCGTGTTTGCCGTGAAATTACCTTATTTCTCAACTAAGTATCGTTGAAGACGATAATTGAGCCCCCCGCACCCTTGCAATTTCGAGTTTAACATTCGATTAAGCAGCGGAGCACTCCATCGGAGAGGTTCGTTTGCGTTTATTGTCCAATGATGGAAAGGGCGAATGCAAATTTGGCCGGTAACTTAACCTCAAAAATTAATTAATAGAAGCACTTGACCTCCTAGCACCTTTCGAGAGTAACGCTTGATCAAAAGCCATCTTTCGATTCAAGTAGGTGTCTTGGTAAAAACTCTTAAGACGTTGGAAAGAACAATGAGAGTATCGAGCGAAGCCCGAATTTTATCTTCATTGTATAATTTCTGAGATAAATCTGACTTTAATCGTCTAAACTGATAACTGCAGAAATCATCAAATTCTTTATTTCAAAATTGAATTAATCCAAAGATTCTATGGAAACAATTCAAAATACACCATCAAGTACCTCGGAATGCACCTCTCTGTCATCAAACTCAACTAATTCATCCTCGATCAATCTCAAACAATCGCCTCCCAATCCCCAACCCACAAACAGGCCGTATAGACCCACATTGCCCAACGGCAAATCGAATCACTCGAAGCCGATCGGGGAAGCTGCCCGGAGTCGCTCCCGTGTCTCCGCACTTAATTTATGGAAACGCAGCAGCTCCGCAATACCGCTCTCTATCCCGTCGGCAGGTCGATATACCAGCTCTCCGGGCCGTTAATTTCGTTCCCCCAAGGGGCGATCGAACGAACGAAAGTGAAACCGAGAGAGAGAGAGAGGCCTGCTCTCGCGGATTGGAAAAACAAAGAGAGGCACTAATCGCCCGAGCAATTATACAAGCCGCCGAGGCACGCGGCACTCGATTTCGGAAAGGAAGGCGGAAGAAGGAGCTGCAGCGGCGGGCCGACGTTAATGGCGCGAGACAAGAGGCCCGCGGAAGTCGAGCGGAACGCTTCGCCGGTTGCGCCCTGTCGCGTCCGGTTCTCGACCTCTAATCTCGAGGTCTCTCCTCTCTCTCTCCAGCCTTTAAAAGGCACAGGTTGTTGCTGCTGCTTCAGCGAGCGTTATTACGAGCGAGTTAGAAAAGGTGTGGCGACGATTCTCGGCTTTGTTCGCGCGCTTCCTTATGTTTGCTCAACTTCGCCGCAGGGGGGTACCGACGGCTCTCGTCGCAAGTTTTACAAATAAATTTTATTGCCGCGGACCCGCGGGTTAAAGGGTTCTTACCTCGGAGCGGCCCGTCCGTATATTAAATTAGCACCTCCGCGCAGAAGATCGAGATCAGTTTTTAACGGAGTTACGAAACTTTTTGCCCGCTGAAAAATTCAATGAAGGGGGCGAGAGCGACTTTCCTTATCTACCTCCGGGGAGTTCTTTACGCTTTCTAACGGATCGTATCTAAAATGCAAATGCGACTGCCTCGGAGGATTAAGTTTTGGATAAAAAAAAAATGTATATTCGGGATGGATCGCGAGTCTAAATTTAGAAGCGCTTTCGTCCCCGCTTGAAATATTGCCGAGCTTTTGGGGCTCGCTTTAAGCCAATGAAAGGCACGAATCATATTTACGCGGTAATACTTTATTACTTTATAGCCTTAAACTCGTCGAGACAATTTTTAGTAGATTTTATTAATCCTGGCAGATGGAACAGCTTTGAAGGCTGTTTCAACTCGTTATGCATTATAATTTCCATGTCAACGAGAAAGTCATCTATTTAATTTAAAATAATTTAAAATAACTTTCATAGTAGAGGAAAATATATTATACTACAGCAACTCTACATTTAGAACAAATTGTATTACGCTAAGTATAAATAGTTTTAGTTAGTTAAGATTTTAGTTAATAAGTTACACCAGTCCTACCAACAGGTATCTATGTATACCTCTGCGGGAACTTGTTATTTGTAATTCACTACTGTAAATCATTCTGGTCAATAAAGTTAAAGTATATATTTCTGTGCTTTTCGAGGAAAAATAAAAAAAAAGTTAGAAAAAAAAAACCAGCGAACAAGACTGAAAGATCTCCTAAATAAATCAATTGTCGAGCACCGCAGTAATTACTCTTAATTTTCTAGGTTACTTCCAGCCGGTAATTACGAATAAAAATCTCCCGCTTCCCGGGAAAGCCAAAGCCAACGTTATACACACACAAACGCTTCCGCGCGCATAGCTCGATCCGTTCGCGGTTCTCGCGCCTGCACACAGAACCGGAGCTCGCGAGAGATTCTCAAGTGGGCGGCCGTTTTTAGCGGATCGCTTTTTCGCGAAAAGGCTCGCGCTCGCGCTCCTTGCGCTCCGCGAGGCTTTTACGCCTGACCTGGATTGTTCCAGAAGCCACCGCCGCCGAGCGACGCACACATCTTTTTCTCGCCCTCCCCTCCCTCCCTGCCCCCCGCGCCGCGGAGCTTTATAATCTTCGCTTTGGGCGGATTTTTTAATTACTTTCCATTTCGCGCCGGGTGTCTCTTTCTCGCCGCGAAGCGTAACCTTGGCGCGCGACGCGGGAGGAGAGAAATGAAAATGTGTCATTTTTAAGCGCGAATAAAAGGCTCGGGGGGGGAGGGGGCTCTGAAAGACTCTTTTTTTCGAATAATGCCTTCTTTTCTTTGAATTACTTGCGTCCGTTCTAGATGAGATAAAGGCGAAGGTTAGAAAACGCGGCGGCGGCGGCTGCGGATGGACGGAAAAAAAGGCGTCGTTTGTAGTCGTTACACGAAATATAATGCGCGAGCGCTCTGAACTTGTTCTCCGCGCTTGAAAACGCCTCCTTATATACCGAGAGGCCTCAGTTTAATGATATCGTAACACTCATGGGAAATCCGCGGCTGTGATTCAGGCTTGATGCTTCCTACATATTTCAGGATATTCTCACATCGTTCTACCGAGTTAAAACTTTCAAAATGCTAATTTCAATTATCATAGCGAAACGCGGCTGTTGAATTAAAATTTGTAATGCAGGCGGTAATCTAACTTTAAATAAATTCCGCACGCAGATTACTATTTATTAAATGTTAAGATCTTTTTCATTAACGAATTTACAATATTATTGTACAAAATGTTGAATGTAAGTTGCTGCTACAATTTTACTTCCAGCCATAAACGAATTTTAGATTCTTCTCTCGGTGTTCGGATAAAGCGCAAAAAGTGGTTCTTAAGGTTTCTTCGGCTAAAATTATCCCAGCCTTCCAATACAATTTCAACGTTTGATCCTCGAAGCTCGAAAATCCAAATCGACAGAATATTTTGACTCCATCCGAGCTATCGAATTTCAATGTTTGGCAGCTCAGTCTGCAAAATTTCGCTCCACGGTACAACTCGAGAAATTTTCATCCTCTTGGGAATCCAATTTTTCGCTCCGCGCATCAAGAAAATCTCTCTCTCTCTCTCTCTCTCTCTCTCTGTACGACCCCAGAAATGTTACAAAATCCTTCGAATCGAGAGAGGATTTTGCGCGACTCGCCGATAAAAAGCGACAAGAGAGATAATTTTCCAGAAAGCAAAAGGAACACGCGATATATATCCGCTGAAAGTGGAGCGAGTCCCTAATATATTGTTGTGTATTTGCGAGATGAAATCGAAACCCCATCGGCCGTAAATCGACCACCGGTCGGAATGCAGTTACGATAGCAACGGCGATTGGTCGATTTTAAAGTGCAGGTGCCTCTCTGCTTTTTACTCAGGCCGAGCTTGGCTTTTTCTCCGCGTTATGAATGATTTAGTGGGCAATAGGCCCCTCTTGCCTACCTGTTAATAAGCCTAGAATCGCTTTGAACTCGATCGAGTGCGGTTATTTTTTTCCACTTCGCGATATTACATCAGTTTTGGGTGAATTCCTCCGAATATCATTGTAGTAGGTCGTATTCCAAATTAGTCACAGATTGAACTGTAGAAGGTATAATGCCTGATGATTTGCCTAAATTCTACGTTAACAAAACGAATACAATACCCACTTCAAGGCCAAACTAATAATCTTCTTAAACATTGTTCTAATCCCCTTCTGATCAAGGACCATTCTGCATCCTTATCGGATGAAATTCAAGCCCCAAAGCGGACAAACATTTGAGGAACTAGTTCGGACTGCGAAAAAAGCTGCCAGAGGTCGCACCTCCTCCCGCAAGCGAAATAATAGGCTCCGGGAAGACGACGCGCGAGGAAGCTGATTATCCGAATCCCCGTTCCTTTGTCTCGGAGGAGAGCCAATCACCCGCAGGGGGCTGAAAAATTCACGAGTCCACCAACTCCCGCGTGTGTGTGTGTGTGTGTATCGGGAGGAAGGGGGGGCTTCCCCGCCCCCGCAGGCCTGTGACACAGTTTTTTCGCCACAATGGCGGTGCTCTATACACCTACCCACGTCTTTTGAGTGCTCCGGTATCACGCCACTCTCCGGCTTCTTCTTCTTGTTCTGTTTCCTTCCTCTTTTTTTTTCTGCGCTGATATTGTGAGACGGCCAGGAGTACACAACAAAAGCGATCGCGCGCGCGCGCTCCCCCGGCACGTGGACATGCGCCCCCGGTGGGGGCACAAAGAACGGCTGTGTTTCGACGTAGGCGGAGGTGTATGAGACTAATTGCTCTTTTCGGTGCTTCCGAGGACTCTGGCGATCTGTTTTCGAAAAATATCTTGTTTCTTATCTTGGGCGAAGAGTGGCGATGGAAATTTTGGCGGTTTTGATTTTGAATTAAATGTTGTAGAGATACTTAATTGTAAACTATTTCGGTATCTAGAGAACAAATATCATTGCTTTAAGAGAAAATTTCGTTTTTTCTTTTTTCCCTGGAAAAAATGATAAAATTAAGAGAATGTGATAAAACTTAACTAATCCGATATTTTCAAGTGCTGGATTTTTAAATAAGGGATGAAAATTACTAATTAAATCGGATGTTACGGTGAACTTTAAGGTAGCTCTATAGGTACTCTCTAGTCAGTTGAGATATTAAAAAAAATTTCTTTTCAAACACTTTATTGTCGCATGAAAAGTATTTAA